>JAGWFQ010000065.1:0-55799 GCA_025215515.1 Schistosoma japonicum
GTTGATGACTTTATATTTTCAGAATATATCGATAAATTATATCAACATTCCCATAATCGTTTCACTCTTCGACAATGATGTGTCGACGATTAGTAATGGCTATTAGAAGTTTGACGTTATTCAGAAAGATTAAAAAAATAATATTGTGTTTGCTGAACACTTGTGAATAGGGCTGAAAGTCGCAAGACCACTAATGATATACATCACGTTAATGGTCAAGACAATCATGCGGCACACGCATTATCTCGACTAGAATTGAATATAGCACACCAGTCAACAATAAACATCGAGACTTTGACAGACAGCCAGGAAAATGATCAAGATTCACGAAACCTACTGTCAAGTAAAAGCTCTGGTCTATAACTGAAACAGCTCCCATCACCTGTGGAAGATGTTCTGAGTTACTGTGACACAACGAAGGCGGTGCCTCGACCTTTCCTTCCTAAAACTAAGAGACGATTGATATTCAATAACATTCTTCTGGTGTTACACACTGATTCAAAATATTCGACCTAACCCATCAATGCTAGTTACATATGGCCAAATTTCCAGAAGGATCTACATAGATGGGTTAGAGAGTGTTCGGCGTGTCAATAATCAAAAGTTAACTGACACACAAATTCACACATTGGAGTTTTCCTCAGCCGGATGCACTTTTTGATATATATGTTATTTAATGCATTTGCGTGCACAGACATAATAATTATAATTTTATTCTCAAGTTTCATTTTGTACATGAGATAATCATAATGATATAGGTTTACATACATACAAACATTATTACAAATTGTCAATGTCAGGACATTCATAACATATAAAGATATGAATTGAGAACCAAATCAACTGCAACAACGTTTATACTATTAGGACACCAAATATTCGCATTGTATCATGGGCTAATATGAATAAAACATCGCGCGCTCCTTGACAACTGCGTTACAATTCCGAACAACAATTGAGAGTTTGCAGAGTAGACCATTGAGCGTGTTCAGTTGCAGGATAAGATCAAGAGTACTTGGAGCTTTGGTGTAGAAAAAAAGTCAGTATTTTTGTGCCAGAAGGTTCCATAATTGCGTTGTAAACACTAATCTAAAACTGTAGGAAAGACTGAAACAGAGAAAACACAAAACAACAGCACTGGTATCCTGAAACAATTAGGCGAAAATTGGTGTCTATACACGCGTTGAATGACACGACATGCCACTTACGTTAAGTGAACGAATGGGCAGGATTAATATTCATACTTCTGTTTATAAATGGATTAAAGATGAAAACATTAGCATATGAATAAGACAGGTAACTAGTGCTTACACGTTTAGAGCCCCTATTATTTCGCTGGTGTAGTAAGGAACAATAGTTGATTGTGAACATTTTTAATGAGTTATCAGAAGAGATGAGATTACCAACTTGTCGCTCAAATGAAGAAAGTGAATCTGTTCCTCGAATGGCTTGGGGCGAATTGTTTCAGATTCTCGAGAATTTATTTGTAAAGTAATTCATATAAAAAGCGGATTTAATATGTGACATTCTTATTTTTAAGGCTGAATTGCGTAGGTTATAGCAAAAAGATTCCTCGAACTTAATTGTGCTAGATGATGAAAACGCTAATTTGTTCATTATCTTATAAAAGTAGATTAGGTTTAACTTGAGTCGCCGCCTTCATAAAGTTTCCAGTCCTAACTTAGTGCATCTAGTTTTATAGTCTAGCGTACAATCAGCCTCAAGAATACGAATAGTAAAGCGACGTTGTACAGACTCCAGTCTGAGTTTATTCTTAATGGAAACATTACTAAGAATTGAAGTGCAGTATTTCATTAAGGGTCGGACACAAACTTTGTATAGTAGAATACGAGAGTTATTGCTATGAAAGTTACGTAGTATGCAACGCAATAGTCGATATGACTTAGATGTCTGCATATTGACGTGTTCTGTGAAAGGTAGATTATAAGACTATCTTAGTCCTAAGTCAGACTCTCGTATCTGGGGAGTCTCATCAGTGGTGATGGCCTGGTGACTGACGAAATCTCAGCACGGATACACAAGCTCGATTGGCTTTTGCCAAGTTGCGTCACTTATGGCGCAGGCGAGATATCTGCTTACTAACCAAAGGACGAGTGTACCGTGCAGCAGTCCACTCTCTCCTACTATACGGTGCAAAACATGGCCGTTAAGAGCAGAGGATATTCGTAGGTTACTGGTCTTCGATCATAGGTGTCTCCGAAGCATTGCTCGTGTATCGTGGGACAACTGAGTGAGCAATGCTGTCGTTAAGAAACGGGTTCTAGGAAAGGAGGGCAAATCAATAGATGAAGTATTGAAACTTCATCAGTTGAGGTGGTTGGAACATGTGTTACGCATGTCTAACTACCAACTGCCTCGACGAGCTATGCTTTGCGGTGTAGGAATAGGTTGGAAGAAAGCTAGAGGCGGCCAAACCAAAACGTGGCAGAAATCGATGAATTCACTGACAGGTGGACTGAGTCATGTTGATAGATGTAGGCTGCGTGGTTGGGGTCCGCGAGACGAAAGTCACCAATGGTTAGAGACCTTAAACGACATGGCTCAGAATCGTTTGCAATGGCGCAGGTGCATCCACTCTTTGTGTTCTCTCAAAATCTAACCTTCTGAATTCTCTATCTTTCTCCTTTCAAATTTATCTCACTGAATTATACTTTTCGAATCATATCTTCGCTCCCTAATTTTCTGCATTACTGCTAATACTTCTACTATCGCTATTATTCTTGGATTTGAACTGACAGTTGCGTCTCTGTGTTGATGTGGTATGGCAACCTGAACTGATGTACGTACGTACGAAGTTCTGCGTTGTATCTATCTATCTAGTCCTAAGTCAACTACTGACTGAAGCCTAGGCAACTTACTAGCGTTTATGGAGAGATTGAAATCGAGGCGCTTATTCCAAAACATATCCAACCACACTTAGAAGCATTAAGATCTAGCTCCCATTTCGAGCACTATACTACGACCTTGTTGAGTTCAGCAGTGACGCTACAGAATGTGTGTGCGAATTCATGAGGAGGGAATGAGCACACTACTTTAAAATGATCTGCGTATAGATAGGGTCTTCCTATGCTGAAGCATTTGCAGTTAATTGTAACAATTTGGTGCCTATGACTGAGGAAAGAGTTTAAGCATGCAAGTAATGGATTTTGAATCCCATAAGAAACCTGTGGTTAACCATGTCAATAGCTCTCAGTCAGTCAGTTACAACGTAGAACTTGGTACATGCGTACATCAGTTCGAGTTGCCATGCCTCAATTAGCAGATAAAGATTAAATTGTCAGACCAAATCCCAGAGTAGGGGAAGGTAGTAACAGAGTAAGTTCTAATGGAAAGACATAGAGATCAGAGATGAAATTTGAGATAAAAAGTGATTCAGTAAAGAGAAAATTATGAGAAGCTCAAAAATTAGAATTTGGAGGATGACAAGAAGTGCATGCATCTGCGCCATTACCAACGATTTTGAGCCGAATCACCTAAAGTCTCTAACCATTTGTTACGATCATCGTGTAGGCCCCAACCAGGTAGTCTACATCTATTAACATGGCTCAGCCCAATTGTCAATGACTTCATGGATTGGTGCCATGTTTTCGTTTGGCCACTCCTAGCTTTCTTCCAGCCTACTCCCACACCAGACAACATTGCTCGTCGAGGTAGACGGTGGTCAGGCATACGCAACACATGTCCTAACCACCTCAGTTAGTAAAGATTCACTACTTCATCAATAGCCTTACCGTATTTACGTAGTACTCTACTCCTAACCCATGTATTGCTTACTCGGTTGTCCCAGCAAACACGAGCAATGTTTCGGAGACATGTATGATCGAATACTAGGATCCTACGAATATCCTCTATCCTTAAAGGCCATGTTTCACATCCATAAAGTAAAACGGATCTGACTGCTGCACAGTAAACGCGTCCTTTCGTCATTAAACGAATGTCTCGCCTACGCCACAAGTGACGCAAGTTGGCAAAAGCTGATCGGGCCTTATGTATACGGGCCGAGATTTCATCGGACACCAGACCGTTAGGACTTATGAGGCTCCCGAGATAAGTAAACGGTTAACACATTCAATAGTTTCGCTTCCTATCACTAACTTTGGTGCCGAATTAAGCCAGTCCTGAAGCAGCATTTCGCATTTGGATGGGGATAATCGCATCCCAAACATGCTTACGTTCATGTTTAAGGTAGTCAAAAAATCCTGCATTTTATCAGCATCTTCACTCAGTAGAACTATATCATCTGCATATTCTAAGTCAGTAAGTTTATCTCCTGGAAGGAGGTCAACCCCAGAGAAATCAGACGATGACAATGTTAACTCTAAAAGTATGTCCATGATAAAATTAAATAAAAATAGGGATAGCGGACAACCTTGACGAACACCACTAGAAGTGGTCAATTCCGAAGACAATCTGCCATAAGCTCTAACACGACATGTGGTGTTCGAGTAGAGAGCTTGTATAAGGTTAATGTACTTCTCCGGTACGCCTTTCAATGACAGACATTGCCACATAACCTTACGATCAATAGAGTCAAACGCCGCCTTAAGGTCAAGGAAACAGCTATTGTTGGGCGTCTGAAAGTGTGCCTATGTTCCAGAACCCGCCGTAGTGTGAATATTTGGTCTATACAACCACGTCCGGGTCTGAAGTCACCTTGGTTTTCTCGAGTTTGCTCTTCACGAGCTTTAGTTAGACGTCGAAGTATTATTGAAGCTAGTATTTTAGACACTATATTCGTTAAACTGATTCCTCGGTAATTGTCACACGAGGACTTCTGTCCTTTCTTATAGACCGGAGTGGTTAGTGTTCAAAACCAGTCAGATGGAATTACGTCTAGTTCCCAAATTCTATTCAAGATCTCAGTTAATCTCGCTGCTAAGACTGGACCACCTTCCTTAAATATCTCAGGGGTCAATCCATCTGGTCCTGCCGCTCTCCCTCGCTTTAAGTTTCCAATAGCCTTCACAACCTCACTGAGACTTGGGGGACCAATGTTAATTTGCCATTCAGATTGTTCGGGGATGGTGGGCAGCAGGGATGACGCCGTGGGCCAGTTGAACTGTTCGCTAAAGTGTTCTGCCCATCAGTCTAATCTTCTGGATTGACAGTGAATAATGAAACCATCTTTTTCGGAGATAGTTTCACTTACAGTTGGGTTTCTGATACCCATTTCATTGATAAGTATGAACAGTTGCCTACTGTTACCTATTGCCGCTGCCTTTTCCATCTCTTTAGCTTTCACCACCCACCACTGCTCACGATCATTGCGTAAGCTTTTGATTAGTTTGTGTTTAAGTTGCCTACGTTGCTCATCATGTTCAGAACCAGACGGGACGTGTTGCCGAGTATCTATCAGTTCAGTAGATGCAGCTGAAATCCACTGAGTTTTCCTAACCTTTAGGTCTAGTTTATTAGTAGATATTACTGCTCTTTCAACGGCTTTTTGGATATCATTCCAGGCTAGCTCAGGTTGAGAACAGTTTACGCCGTTTACTAATTGGTTTTTTAGTTGTTCTTGGAATGTATTCTTGACTTTTACATCATTAAGTTGAACTCTGGGGGGGATACTTGTCGTGGATCTTTTACGTCCAGTGAGTCGCAGACTAATACGCGCTCATTAACCTGCCTATGACGGAAAAAATGTTTCAATTAGTTGAATTGATTTAGTACTCAAATTAGTGAATGATTTCCAAGTTGTTCTGTTTACCGAAATGTTTTTTTCATTCACAATGACCTAATTTACTGCAACAGTAGAGATAGATTGTTCATACCCACATGTTGATTGAATTCATTATGTTTACTTGTAAAATGAAGTTTGTGCTTAATTACTGATGTCTAACATAGGATATCATAATGAATAATCATTGTGTATGCCCATATTGATGAAATCTAGTTAATTGTTAAGGTTGAAGAGTTTAGGTCCATGACTAATCAACGGGAAGATATAAGCTGAACCTAATTACATATATACCCGTTGCACAAATGTGACTGTCTGGACACAATAGCTTAGTGGTGAACGCAGTGACATTTGGCACGAAATGACAACTGAGTTCGAATATCAGTGTGGACATCAACATTGAGATGCAGATATATCCAGACGATGAGTCCCAAACAGGAAGAAACGCATATCCTGAATTCCGTTTGCTAATCACAACCCAACTTAGACGTTCCTAGTTAATTGTCTTCAGAATTGAGACAATAATACACTACTCTATGAACTAATTAGTTTATGAGAAGCACGACTTCAGGTCAGTTATCTTTGAAGAAACTCAGATTACAATAATGAAGCTTAAATAAATTTAATTCTTTGCATGTAGCTTTAGATAAACATAATGAAATACAATTAGTGCTCACTGAAATTTATTGAAGACAAACGTCTTAGTATTGACGTAGATGCCTGAAAAATCGGTAAAACTTATGAAGAACATTGTTGAAACTTACATTGTCTTAAGTAATGCACAACACAGCTTCTAATGCAAATAAGTCCTTTTACTAGTACGAAACAGATCTGTATGAGCTTTTAGTCAGCAAGAAACCAACAGGCACCATTTGTATTTATTTCACTAAAGAGCTCTACAAGTCTTTAAGCTTGAGAATTACTGAAAGATAATATAAATAACATAATGATTTTCTTGTTGATTGAAATCCTGAATTGAGCTTCTGTGTACATTTTGATAATATGATAGTCTGCTTTTGAATGAGTCAACTGAAGGTGCAAATACCACTTCTTCCAGTGACTGGTTCGAAAGTTGATTACTCGATGGAGGAATTTGTAAAATTCAGTGAATTAGTAGGTATTTTTGATTTTAAATTCACCTGATGTCTTTTTGAATTTATTTTGACCCAGTTGGAAGCAAAACAAACCATAAATCAGATCTAAAGTTATTTCTTAGTAATGGTACACATAATAATATAGTCTTCTCTTTATCTGTTGTACGACAATGTGTCGGTTTAATTACTCAGATCACTTGGTATGTGGTAATGTAAACTAGGGGGCAAAGGTCACCTACCTCTTCCGAAGAAAACTTGAGTTTCCTTTAATGATAACCTCTTGCTGTCCGAATGTAATTTCTAATTTAATCGTCATTAGGACTGTGAAAAGCGTTGAGAATATATTCTTGTCTAACCGAGTACATATTAGTGTTCATACTATTCGAAAGCCTTTAGCCACGACTGATATCATACGTTTAACCTTTCATCTAACCATTTGGTTGTTCTACTTGTTACAGGCGGCCAATATTATTATTGACTTGACATTCAAACTTAGCTATCATTAGTTTATGTGTCATTATTATTCATTCGTTAATTCATAGTTGCATTTATCAAATGCTCATATCATATACCATTCACATCCATCTTAATTTCAGCATGGAATTATTATTATTATTATTGAAGTATTGTTATATTGTCGGCAATCATTAAATCAATCAGTACCTATTACCCCATGTGGAGCATAGGCTACCGACCAGTATTCTCCAACCAACTCTGTCAAAAGCTCCCCTTTCCTGTTCTTCCCAAGTGCTATTCATTCTTGGATCTTCGTCTTTTTGTTTTGCCTACAGGATTTCTAGTTGGTGCTTATCTTGTGACACAATTTGGCAATTTTCTCAATGTGTATCCTATCCACCTCCAGTGTCTTTTCCTAATTTATTTTGATTGGTTTGTTCTCTGTCACAGAAGGTTGTTGCTGATGATATCTGGCCAATGGATCTGAAGCATCTTACGCAGAGAGCTGTTTATAAATACTTGTATCTTTTGGATGATACTTTCGTAATTCGCCAAGTTTCAACTCCATACGATAGGACTGTTTTGACGTTTGTATTGAAAATTGTGACTATGATGTTGGCTGACGGCTGGTTTGAGCTCCAAATGTTCTTTAATTGTCGAAATACTGCCCTTGATTTCCGATCCGCGGCTTCACATCTGCATCAGATCCTCCTTGTTTATCAATGATGCTACCCAGGCATGTAACAGTTTTCACATCTTCCATAATTTCTCCATCATGTGTAATTGTGTTGATTGTCAGAAATAGGATTTATCTATTGTGTACAAATCTCAATCACTACATGCTAGCGAAATCTCTGAATCATTCATACCGTAAAAAATAATTCAGTTCTGTTGCATAGAAAAGATTCTACGATATCATCTTAAATACCCTACTGGCTAACTTCTAATGTTCTGTAGATTCCAAGACTTTATGATGAACACAAGGAACTTTCTTCTCCTCCACATTTAATGATAGTTTCTAATTGTTGAACAACTTAACCCCTTAACGCTTAATTAATTTGTGAAATATTCGAGGTCGTCAACGCTACAAATGAACTTCACTTCTTATTTGCCAAGCTAGGCATTAATTAATACAGACTAGTCGCGATGCTGATATATATATATATATCAAAATGTGATATAATGACATACTAGAATGAATTAGATTTAACAATATAAACAGTATTGCAACAAATAGACTATTGTTTAAGTTGAATTGTGACTGGCAAACGGAATCCAGGACAGGCGTTCTATTCTATTCGGGACTCATCGGCTTGATGTACCTGCATCCCAATGTTAATGTTCACACTGGGATTCGGACTCAGTCCGTTTCGTGCCAAATGCCACTATGTTCACTACTTGGCTACTGAGTTCAGTTTCAGTTCATTACTAATCAACTGGAAGATACAAACTCATCCTGGTTAAATTGATTCTTGTTTGACGAAAAGTAATAACGATGCAATAGAACGAATTGAATTTGAAGAAACAATCATAACAGCAATGAAATGAAATAAAAATTAAATTATCAAGATCAGAAAGACTGATAACTGTTTCCTTTTATGCACTCAAGTTTGGTTACAAGCAGCGGCTTTAGCGAACTGTAGAACTGTCTCAGGTTACATGTTGTTCTATACAAAATAACTACATTTGCAGCGTATTGCGTTCTGATTCGTGCTACACAGAGTCTTCTTCTGACTTTTTACAATACCATCGACTTTACAGTCAACTTGAATAAAAGTAAGCTTATTATACTGTATTTATCAATAAATTTCTCTGGAATCTTGCTTATTGTGTGATTATCTAAACTGAAATATACGAATCCTATCTCAGAGCTGTAACTCACAACTTTACATTTGAGCTTAATCTTATATTGAATAGTTCCATGGAATGAAGTATTACCAATGAGTGAGTAATGACAATTTCTACCTGAAACTAGTTTTTAGTATTTTCCTCACTCTCCTGAAATCATTATGAATAGTATTTTCTCCTGTAATAATTATTTCAGTTTGAAATAGTTGACCAATGAATTCGCTTTCAGTGATATGAAGAAATTGCTTCCTTAACGAAACTTGAAGGTTTTGGAGGTGATTTTTTAATAGTTGTAGATGTACACTGTTAATGAATAATTCACCAACAGTCCAGTAAATACTAACTGGCTTTTCAACTGGCATCAATTCATATTCCCTCTCTCCCTCTCTACAAGAACTCATTATCTCTTGTTATTATTATCGTTATCAGTCAAGTAATATGCGTTATTTTCTCTGTTAATCAACTAGTGATTATTATAAATCGAGAATCTATGAGAAGAATACTTTACCAAAAGAAAGGAAAATTGTGGGAAGTTATCCTCAACTTTGGCAGTGAACATAACTAGTGCAGAGCATCCTGAGACTTCAGGTTACAAAGAGAAAAACATTGTTTGAGATGAATTTCCTAATGTAAATTACATGTTAATATACTGCACACACCTTCTAAGCGAATAGGAAAATGATCGAAGATGCTACTGAGGACACATCTGTGGAATAACGAAAAGAATTCCTGATAACCTCAAGTCAAAAAGTAATAGAATCAATAAAGGTCTCTGGGGATATATATATAAAGCAATCATGATGAACGACATTAAATTCATATATATTACTATATTATACTATAACACACTATATTATACAGACTAAAATTGTATCCTACTGATTGGTTCTGACAAGTTAGATGCGACTGATAAAAGTTGAGCCTCATTTAAAATACACTTACAACAATATGATGATTACTATTACTACAAAAATATCAATTCATTCATGCTAATAGTTTTTATACATTGTCAGGTGAACAATTACATTAGGATTACTAAACTGGTACTAACGGCGGTGGTGGATAATGAACAGCTATTTTGTTCTTGTCCGCTGGAAAATGTAATATTAATTCTATACCATTATTTACACTTAATTAGAATGTATTTGGATCTTCCCGTCCAGGTGTGAGCATCAACACTGGGATGCAGGCACATTTAGCTGACAAGTCCCAAATAGGAAGAAACGCGCCTGTTGTATTCCTGTTGCCAGCCACAATCCAAATCAAACAGTTATTTACATTTATTTTTATACTATTCTCACCTCAGTGAAAATTCTGAAACAAACTGTATATCTTTCTTACTCAAATAAGAAAACTCAATGGCACGGAATTATACATTTCATGTATAACTTTGAAACTTCCACCGCTACTTAAATTGGTGCCATCGCATTGATATCTGCTTATACTTAAAAGGAAGCAAATAAAAGTAAAAATGAATGGATGAAAATTCAATCAGAAAATTAAGACATTTTATGTTTGGAACTGAATTCTTAATAACTGCATCGATTTTCCTACAAGCAAGTCATTTCAGATACTGAGAAAAAGTATATAATATATTTGAATCGGGGTACTTTGTGGAGATAGGTATTAAGTTTTGTTGATTGAATTCGTCACAGAATGATGTTGGTAGAGTAACATTAGAAACCGGGGAGCACTGGATATCTGTTTCATTCTTGTATGGGACTCCTCAGCAGTGCTCACCCTTGATTCCGCCGTAGTGGCTTCAGGCTGGTGGATGTCTAACCCTCTGCATCACTTGGCAGGCATTTAATGGTAGAATTCTCACATCTATCAATTTGTGATACATATCACGATGATCATATATTGTCATCGGTTTATAACTGTCAAATTCAATCATATATTATATTTGTTAGCTAATTTAATCCTGAAGTTATGAAAATAAAGATGTGGAGAAAATACGAAGCAAATGAAATACTAAGTAGATACTATTGTTATTAATATCGTCAAGTTATTCTCATAAAATTCAATATACCGCTGAAGTGTACCCGGATATATGACCAAGTTGCGCATGTCGTATAACCAAAACCACTTCTATCGAATGGACCCCACTATTACAAATGAGAAATCAGAAGGCAATGAAGGATGGAAGCGAAATTATCATTTATCGTAAACAGAGCTTTAATGGAATAGCAACGACTAGGCTGGCAAACTAGAGAGAGACGCTACCCACGGTGGTTCGAGTCGTGATCTGGTGAAGATGCGTGACCGCGCGCCTTCAACTAGTAGTGTCCGCTAAAACTTTTTTAACTACATAATCCATTAATTGCTATTCATTTGAATCCTAAGACTTGCAACTATGGTTAATTTCTTTCAAACTCGTATTCATTTGCCCCATCATAAATGTCATCAAAATTGACGAATCCGAACTCTACTTAGCATAATTATCGTTTGTTACATAATGTAGATTCGAAAGCATTTTACATTGTGAACTTATTCTATTCTTATGAAATTAACATTAAAGAAACCTGGTATTAATATTCGATAAATTTTGTTTGTTCCTATGCTGGATATTACGTAACCCATCAACTTTAATGTGCGAATGTCTTGATTCATTCATTTATGATCACTAAGCAGTAATCGATTTGTTAATCTTATCTTTTCGTTGATTACTCAGTATCATTTTCATATACATTTTGGCACACGTTGTATCATAATTTGTCACACTACCGCTTGACTGGCACCAACTTTATTATCATTGTAATATAATCACTAGTGTAGAATCTTGATGAATAACTAATTGGTAAAAATGTTCTTCACTTTATTGTAATTTCATCATCGGAAACAACGTGATAAATAATTTGTGCTGAGTATGAATCTTCACGGTATTCATCTGAAGTATGTGTAGATTATTCAGTCGGTAACATCATCAAAACTATACATTCCACGAGTGTACAACTGGCCTTGTTTAACTCGTTAAGATCAATTATATAATTATGTTTATATGCGTAAACATATGAAAAATTTTTAAGTTTGCATCACTGACAGACTATGGCTACATAACCAATAAGAAAACAAGGAAGGGCAGAATGGGTGTTCCGTACAAGTAGGAGACTCTTTAGAATTGAAGATTCATGTCCCTATTAGAGGATTCGTACCAGGACATTCAAATACCTCAGTAAGTAATTAGACTTCAAATAACTAATGTGATTGTCACAGACCTACAGCTAGATGGATTTCTACATCAGATGATTTTATTTAATACTGAATCGGGTATGCTTAAATTGTAAGAGGTAACTCTCAACTTGTCTCTTCTTTCATGTTACATATTTCATAGTTCAAGCATTCAAACGGTTTCAGTATGGTAAGATGAGACTATACAAAATGGGGCGTAGTAAACAGAAAACAATAAATTTTTAATGTCGCTAACGGTGTAACTGTAGCCCAATGACAATCACCTTCGATTTTCAATTCTGATGCCCCAAGTTTCAGCTCCACTCTGCCTAATTCAGAGTGTGAATGCAATTAGTGTTAGACAAATGTAGATTTAAAAACCTACTGGAAACACCTAATTCTGCATAGAATCCCCCTAGGGTTACTGCCGGTGCCAAACCTGGATAGAGGAGGAGGATTGGGTATGAGGTTGGTAACCCCATTCCGTGAAAAGCAACCATGCTAAAAAAATTGCTAACCAAAAAACTAAGAAAACTAATTGTAAACATGGCCAACTGAGCTTAGTGATTTAGCAGTTGTGCAATAACGACATGTCTCACTTTTATAAAAGTTAAACGAGTTCACGTAAAACAATAACTGGTTCTTCTTTATAGTTGTATGCTGTCCTACCATCTCATAAAATGTGGTAATTTCATCAAGATAACTATTCACTTTGATTGTTTTCATTCAATAATTATTCATAACTTGTACAAATGTACACTGACTTGATGAACAAAGTTATTTGCCGTTCAGATCTTGAACACTTCACTTGGTCTGACAATTTCATCTCTATCTGCTAATTAAGGCATGGGATCTTGAACTAATGTACGCCTGAACCAATTTCTATGTTGTAACTGGCTGACTGACTAACGTGAGTGATGTGGTATTTAACAAATTTCATGATATATAGGTATTTGTTATGACGTGAAAATAGTGGTTGTTTGATCGGTTGCTAATCGGGTATGTCTAGTCAATGAAGCGTGTCTGCCTTATGCCCACTGAGACCCAAGCTGGAGATAGAATATCACAAGACCATAGACCATCCAGATAGAATTATATAATATTTCATACATCCCCTTATATATACATAAAACCAGACAACACAGAGAACCAATTAAAAATCTAACATTGATACAGAACAAAGAAGATTGTGGTAGTAAACAGGGGAAACTTGTACACAATCAATTAACTGTAGTTCATAGTCTTACTTACTTGCTTACATACTAACATACTTACTTACGCCCGTTACCACTCCCACAGGAGCATAGGCTGCTCACCAATATTCTTCATTGAACTCTGTTCTGAGTAATCCTTTCCAGCTGTTTCTGGTTGTTGTTTATCCTTTTGATATCTGCTTCCGATTCTCGTCGCAGTGTGTTCTTTGGCCTTCCTCATTTTTGTTTCCTAACACGATTCCAAGTTAATGCTTGCCTCATGATGCATTCAGATGATTTCCGCAATGTATGTCCCATCCATTTCCAACGTTTTTTCCTGATTTCCTGTTTGGCTGAAAGTTGGTTTGTTCTCTCCCATAGTAGTTTTTAGTTGGTGATTTTGAGCAAACGGACATTCTGGATGAAGTTGATGACTTTATATTTTCAGAATATATCGATAAATTATATCAACATTCCCATAATCGTTTCACTCTTCGACAATGATGTGTCGACGATTAGTAATGGCTATTAGAAGTTTGACGTTATTCAGAAAGATTAAAAAAATAATATTGTGTTTGCTGAACACTTGTGAATAGGGCTGAAAGTCGCAAGACCACTAATGATATACATCACGTTAATGGTCAAGACAATCATGCGGCACACGCATTATCTCGACTAGAATTGAATATAGCACACCAGTCAACAATAAACATCGAGACTTTGACAGACAGCCAGGAAAATGATCAAGATTCACGAAACCTACTGTCAAGTAAAAGCTCTGGTCTATAACTGAAACAGCTCCCATCACCTGTGGAAGATGTTCTGAGTTACTGTGACACAACGAAGGCGGTGCCTCGACCTTTCCTTCCTAAAACTAAGAGACGATTGATATTCAATAACATTCTTCTGGTGTTACACACTGATTCAAAATATTCGACCTAACCCATCAATGCTAGTTACATATGGCCAAATTTCCAGAAGGATCTACATAGATGGGTTAGAGAGTGTTCGGCGTGTCAATAATCAAAAGTTAACTGACACACAAATTCACACATTGGAGTTTTTCCTCAGCCGGATGCACTTTTTGATATATATGTTATTTAATGCATTTGCGTGCACAGACATAATAATTATAATTTTATTCTCAAGTTTCATTTTGTACATGAGATCATAATCATAATGATATAGGTTTACATACATACAAACATTATTACAAATTGTCAATGTCAGGACATTCATAACATATAAAGATATGAATTGAGAACCAAATCAACTGCAACAACGTTTATACTATTAGGACACCAAATATTCGCATTGTATCATGGGGCTAATATGAATAAAACATCGCGCGCTCCTTGACAACTGCGTTACAATTCCGAACAACAATTGAGAGTTTGCAGAGTAGACCATTGAGCGTGTTCAGTTGCAGGATAAGATCAAGAGTACTTGGAGCTTTGGTGTAGAAAAAAAGTCAGTATTTTTGTGCCAGAAGGTTCCATAATTGCGTTGTAAACACTAATCTAAAACTGTAGGAAAGACTGAAACAGAGAAAACACAAAACAACAGCACTGGTATCCTGAAACAATTAGGCGAAAATTGGTGTCTATACACGCGTTGAATGACACGACATGCCACTTACGTTAAGTGAACGAATGGGCAGGATTAATATTCATACTTCTGTTTATAAATGGATTAAAGATGAAAACATTAGCATATGAATAAGACAGGTAACTAGTGCTTACACGTTTAGAGCCCCTATTATTTCGCTGGTGTAGTAAGGAACAATAGTTGATGTGAACATTTTTAATGAGTTATCAGAAGAGATGAGATTACCAACTTGTCGCTCAAATGAAGAAAGTGAATCTGTTCCTCGAATGGCTTGGGGCGAATTGTTTCAGATTCTCGAGAATTTATTTGTAAAGTAATTCATATAAAAAGCGGATTTAATATGTGACATTCTTATTTTTAAGGCTGAATTGCGTAGGTTATAGCAAAAAGATTCCTCGAACTTAATTGTGCTAGATGATGAAAACGCTAATTTGTTCATTATCTTATAAAAGTAGATTAGGTTTAACTTGAGTCGCCGCCTTCATAAAGTTTCCAGTCCTAACTTAGTGCATCTAGTTTTATAGTCTAGCGTACAATCAGCCTCAAGAATACGAATAGTAAAGCGACGTTGTACAGACTCCAGTCTGAGTTTATTCTTAATGGAAACATTACTAAGAATTGAAGTGCAGTATTTCATTAAGGGTCGGACACAAACTTTGTATAGTAGAATACGAGAGTTATTGCTATGAAAGTTACGTAGTATGCAACGCAATAGTCGATATGACTTAGATGTCTGCATATTGACGTGTTCTGTGAAAGGTAGATTATAAGACTATCTTAGTCCTAAGTCAGACTCTCGTATCTGGGGAGTCTCATCAGTGGTGATGGCCTGGTGACTGACGAAATCTCAGCACGGATACACAAGCTCGATTGGCTTTTGCCAAGTTGCGTCACTTATGGCGCAGGCGAGATATCTGCTTACTAACCAAAGGACGAGTGTACCGTGCAGCAGTCCACTCTCTCCTACTATACGGTGCAAAACATGGCCGTTAAGAGCAGAGGATATTCGTAGGTTACTGGTCTTCGATCATAGGTGTCTCCGAAGCATTGCTCGTGTATCGTGGGACAACTGAGTGAGCAATGCTGTCGTTAAGAAACGGGTTCTAGGAAAGGAGGGCAAATCAATAGATGAAGTATTGAAACTTCATCAGTTGAGGTGGTTGGAACATGTGTTACGCATGTCTAACTACCAACTGCCTCGACGAGCTATGCTTTGCGGTGTAGGAATAGGTTGGAAGAAAGCTAGAGGCGGCCAAACCAAAACGTGGCAGAAATCGATGAATTCACTGACAGGTGGACTGAGTCATGTTGATAGATGTAGGCTGCGTGGTTGGGGTCCGCGAGACGAAAGTCACCAATGGTTAGAGACCTTAAACGACATGGCTCAGAATCGTTTGCAATGGCGCAGGTGCATCCACTCTTTGTGTTCTCTCAAAATCTAACCTTCTGAATTCTCTATCTTTCTCCTTTCAAATTTATCTCACTGAATTATACTTTTCGAATCATATCTTCGCTCCCTAATTTTCTGCATTACTGCTAATACTTCTACTATCGCTATTATTCTTGGATTTGAACTGACAGTTGCGTCTCTGTGTTGATGTGGTATGGCAACCTGAACTGATGTACGTACGTACGAAGTTCTGCGTTGTATCTATCTATCTAGTCCTAAGTCAACTACTGACTGAAGCCTAGGCAACTTACTAGCGTTTATGGAGAGATTGAAATCGAGGCGCTTATTCCAAAACATATCCAACCACACTTAGAAGCATTAAGATCTAGCTCCCATTTCGAGCACTATACTACGACCTTGTTGAGTTCAGCAGTGACGCTACAGAATGTGTGTGCGAATTCATGAGGAGGGAATGAGCACACTACTTTAAAATGATCTGCGTATAGATAGGGTCTTCCTATGCTGAAGCATTTGCAGTTAATTGTAACAATTTGGTGCCTATGACTGAGGAAAGAGTTTAAGCATGCAAGTAATGGATTTTGAATCCCATAAGAAACCTGTGGTTAACCATGTCAATAGCTCTCAGTCAGTCAGTTACAACGTAGAACTTGGTACATGCGTACATCAGTTCGAGTTGCCATGCCTCAATTAGCAGATAAAGATTAAATTGTCAGACCAAATCCCAGAGTAGGGGAAGGTAGTAACAGAGTAAGTTCTAATGGAAAGACATAGAGATCAGAGATGAAATTTGAGATAAAAAGTGATTCAGTAAAGAGAAAATTATGAGAAGCTCAAAAATTAGAATTTGGAGGATGACAAGAAGTGCATGCATCTGCGCCATTACCAACGATTTTGAGCCGAATCACCTAAAGTCTCTAACCATTTGTTACGATCATCGTGTAGGCCCCAACCAGGTAGTCTACATCTATTAACATGGCTCAGCCCAATTGTCAATGACTTCATGGATTGGTGCCATGTTTTCGTTTGGCCACTCCTAGCTTTCTTCCAGCCTACTCCCACACCAGACAACATTGCTCGTCGAGGTAGACGGTGGTCAGGCATACGCAACACATGTCCTAACCACCTCAGTTAGTAAAGATTCACTACTTCATCAATAGCCTTACCGTATTTACGTAGTACTCTACTCCTAACCCATGTATTGCTTACTCGGTTGTCCCAGCAAACACGAGCAATGTTTCGGAGACATGTATGATCGAATACTAGGATCCTACGAATATCCTCTATCCTTAAAGGCCATGTTTCACATCCATAAAGTAAAACGGATCTGACTGCTGCACAGTAAACGCGTCCTTTCGTCATTAAACGAATGTCTCGCCTACGCCACAAGTGACGCAAGTTGGCAAAAGCTGATCGGGCCTTATGTATACGGGCCGAGATTTCATCGGACACCAGACCGTTAGGACTTATGAGGCTCCCGAGATAAGTAAACGGTTAACACATTCAATAGTTTCGCTTCCTATCACTAACTTTGGTGCCGAATTAAGCCAGTCCTGAAGCAGCATTTCGCATTTGGATGGGGATAATCGCATCCCAAACATGCTTACGTTCATGTTTAAGGTAGTCAAAAAATCCTGCATTTTATCAGCATCTTCACTCAGTAGAACTATATCATCTGCATATTCTAAGTCAGTAAGTTTATCTCCTGGAAGGAGGTCAACCCCAGAGAAATCAGACGATGACAATGTTAACTCTAAAAGTATGTCCATGATAAAATTAAATAAAAATAGGGATAGCGGACAACCTTGACGAACACCACTAGAAGTGGTCAATTCCGAAGACAATCTGCCATAAGCTCTAACACGACATGTGGTGTTCGAGTAGAGAGCTTGTATAAGGTTAATGTACTTCTCCGGTACGCCTTTCAATGACAGACATTGCCACATAACCTTACGATCAATAGAGTCAAACGCCGCCTTAAGGTCAAGGAAACAGCTATTGTTGGGCGTCTGAAAGTGTGCCTATGTTCCAGAACCCGCCGTAGTGTGAATATTTGGTCTATACAACCACGTCCGGGTCTGAAGTCACCTTGGTTTTCTCGAGTTTGCTCTTCACGAGCTTTAGTTAGACGTCGAAGTATTATTGAAGCTAGTATTTTAGACACTATATTCGTTAAACTGATTCCTCGGTAATTGTCACACGAGGACTTCTGTCCTTTCTTATAGACCGGAGTGGTTAGTGTTCAAAACCAGTCAGATGGAATTACGTCTAGTTCCCAAATTCTATTCAAGATCTCAGTTAATCTCGCTGCTAAGACTGGACCACCTTCCTTAAATATCTCAGGGGTCAATCCATCTGGTCCTGCCGCTCTCCCTCGCTTTAAGTTTCCAATAGCCTTCACAACCTCACTGAGACTTGGGGGACCAATGTTAATTTGCCATTCAGATTGTTCGGGGATGGTGGGCAGCAGGGATGACGCCGTGGGCCAGTTGAACTGTTCGCTAAAGTGTTCTGCCCATCAGTCTAATCTTCTGGATTGACAGTGAATAATGAAACCATCTTTTTCGGAGATAGTTTCACTTACAGTTGGGTTTCTGATACCCATTTCATTGATAAGTATGAACAGTTGCCTACTGTTACCTATTGCCGCTGCCTTTTCCATCTCTTTAGCTTTCACCACCCACCACTGCTCACGATCATTGCGTAAGCTTTTGATTAGTTTGTGTTTAAGTTGCCTACGTTGCTCATCATGTTCAGAACCAGACGGGACGTGTTGCCGAGTATCTATCAGTTCAGTAGATGCAGCTGAAATCCACTGAGTTTTCCTAACCTTTAGGTCTAGTTTATTAGTAGATATTACTGCTCTTTCAACGGCTTTTTGGATATCATTCCAGGCTAGCTCAGGTTGAGAACAGTTTACGCCGTTTACTAATTGGTTTTTTAGTTGTTCTTGGAATGTATTCTTGACTTTTACATCATTAAGTTGAACTCTGGGGGGGATACTTGTCGTGGATCTTTTACGTCCAGTGAGTCGCAGACTAATACGCGCTCATTAACCTGCCTATGACGGAAAAAATGTTTCAATTAGTTGAATTGATTTAGTACTCAAATTAGTGAATGATTTCCAAGTTGTTCTGTTTACCGAAATGTTTTTTTCATTCACAATGACCTAATTTACTGCAACAGTAGAGATAGATTGTTCATACCCACATGTTGATTGAATTCATTATGTTTACTTGTAAAATGAAGTTTGTGCTTAATTACTGATGTCTAACATAGGATATCATAATGAATAATCATTGTGTATGCCCATATTGATGAAATCTAGTTAATTGTTAAGGTTGAAGAGTTTAGGTCCATGACTAATCAACGGGAAGATATAAGCTGAACCTAATTACATATATACCCGTTGCACAAATGTGACTGTCTGGACACAATAGCTTAGTGGTGAACGCAGTGACATTTGGCACGAAATGACAACTGAGTTCGAATATCAGTGTGGACATCAACATTGAGATGCAGATATATCCAGACGATGAGTCCCAAACAGGAAGAAACGCATATCCTGAATTCCGTTTGCTAATCACAACCCAACTTAGACGTTCCTAGTTAATTGTCTTCAGAATTGAGACAATAATACACTACTCTATGAACTAATTAGTTTATGAGAAGCACGACTTCAGGTCAGTTATCTTTGAAGAAACTCAGATTACAATAATGAAGCTTAAATAAATTTAATTCTTTGCATGTAGCTTTAGATAAACATAATGAAATACAATTAGTGCTCACTGAAATTTATTGAAGACAAACGTCTTAGTATTGACGTAGATGCCTGAAAAATCGGTAAAACTTATGAAGAACATTGTTGAAACTTACATTGTCTTAAGTAATGCACAACACAGCTTCTAATGCAAATAAGTCCTTTTACTAGTACGAAACAGATCTGTATGAGCTTTTAGTCAGCAAGAAACCAACAGGCACCATTTGTATTTATTTCACTAAAGAGCTCTACAAGTCTTTAAGCTTGAGAATTACTGAAAGATAATATAAATAACATAATGATTTTCTTGTTGATTGAAATCCTGAATTGAGCTTCTGTGTACATTTTGATAATATGATAGTCTGCTTTTGAATGAGTCAACTGAAGGTGCAAATACCACTTCTTCCAGTGACTGGTTCGAAAGTTGATTACTCGATGGAGGAATTTGTAAAATTCAGTGAATTAGTAGGTATTTTTGATTTTAAATTCACCTGATGTCTTTTTGAATTTATTTTGACCCAGTTGGAAGCAAAACAAACCATAAATCAGATCTAAAGTTATTTCTTAGTAATGGTACACATAATAATATAGTCTTCTCTTTATCTGTTGTACGACAATGTGTCGGTTTAATTACTCAGATCACTTGGTATGTGGTAATGTAAACTAGGGGGCAAAGGTCACCTACACTCTTCCGAAGAAACTTGAGTTTCCTTTAATGATAACCTCTTGCTGTCCGAATGTAATTTCTAATTTAATCGTCATTAGGACTGTGAAAGCGTTGAGAATATATTCTTGTCTAACCGAGTACATATTAGTGTTCATACTATTCGAAAGCCTTTAGCCACGACTGATATCATACGTTTAACCTTTCATCTAACCATTTGGTTGTTCTACTTGTTACAGGCGGCCAATATTATTATTGACTTGACATTCAAACTTAGCTATCATTAGTTTATGTGTCATTATTATTCATTCGTTAATTCATAGTTGCATTTATCAAATGCTCATATCATATACCATTCACATCCATCTTAATTTCAGCATGGAATTATTATTATTATTATTGAAGTATTGTTATATTGTCGGCAATCATTAAATCAATCAGTACCTATTACCCCATGTGGAGCATAGGCTACCGACCAGTATTCTCCAACCAACTCTGTCAAAAGCTCCCCTTTCCTGTTCTTCCCAAGTGCTATTCATTCTTGGATCTTCGTCTTTTTGTTTTGCCTACAGGATTTCTAGTTGGTGCTTATCTTGTGACACAATTTGGCAATTTTCTCAATGTGTATCCTATCCACCTCCAGTGTCTTTTCCTAATTTATTTTGATTGGTTTGTTCTCTGTCACAGAAGGTTGTTGCTGATGATATCTGGCCAATGGATCTGAAGCATCTTACGCAGAGAGCTGTTTATAAATACTTGTATCTTTTGGATGATACTTTCGTAATTCGCCAAGTTTCAACTCCATACGATAGGACTTTTTTAACGTTTGTATTGAAAATTGTGACTATGATGTTGGCTGACGGCTGGTTTGAGTTCCAAATGTTCTTTAATTGTCGAAATACTGCCCTTGATTTCCGATCCGCGGCTTCACATCTGCATCAGATCCTCCTTGTTTATCAATGATGCTACCCAGGTATGTAACAGTTTTCACATCTTCCATAATTTCTCCATCATGTGTAATTGTGTTGATTGTCAGAAATAGGATTTATCTATTGTGTACAAATCTCAATCACTACATGCTAGCGAAATCTCTGAATCATTCATACCGTAAAAATAATTCAGTTCTGTTGCATAGAAAAGATTCTACGATATCATCTTAAATACCCTACTGGCAAACTTCTTATGTTCTATAGATTCCAAGACTTTATGATGAACACAAGGAACTTTCTTCTCCTCCACATTTAATGATAGTTTCTAATTGTTGAACAACTTAACCCCTTAACGCTTAATTAATTTGTGAAATATTCGAGGTCGTCAACGCTACAAATGAACTTCACTTCTTATTTGCCAAGCTAGGCATTAATTAATACAGACTAGTCGCGATGCTGATATATATATATATATATATCAAAATGTGATATAATGACATACTAGAATGAATTAGATTTAACAATATAAACAGTATTGCAACAAATAGACTCTTGTTTAAGTTGAATTGTGACTGGCGAACGGAATCCAGGACAGGCGTTCTATTCTATTCGGGACTCATCGGCTTGATGTACCTGCATCCCAATTTTAATGTTCACACTGGGATTCGGACTCAGTCCGTTTCGTGCCAAATGCCACTATGTTCACTACTTGGCTACTGAGTTCAGTTTCAGTTCATTACTAATCAACTGGAAGATACAAACTCATCCTGGTTAAATTGATTCTTGTTTGACGAAAAGTAATAACGATGCAATAGAACGAATTGAATTTGAAGAAACAATCATAACAGCAATGAAATGAAATAAAAATTAAATTATCAAGATCAGAAAGACTGATAACTGTTTCCTTTTATGCACTCAAGTTTGGTTACAAGCAGCGGCTTTAGCGAACTGTAGAACTGTCTCAGGTTACATGTTGTTCTATACAAAATAACTACATTTGCAGCGTATTGCGTTCTGATTCGTGCTACACAGAGTCTTCTTCTGACTTTTTACAATACCATCGACTTTACAGTCAACTTGAATAAAAGTAAGCTTATTATACTGTATTTATCAATAAATTTCTCTGGAATCTTGCTTATTGTGTGATTATCTAAACTGAAATATACGAATCCTATCTCAGAGCTGTAACTCACAACTTTACATTTGAGCTTAATCTTATATTGAATAGTTCCATGGAATGAAGTATTACCAATGAGTGAGTAATGACAATTTCTACCTGAAACTAGTTTTTAGTATTTTCCTCACTCTCCTGAAATCATTATGAATAGTATTTTCTCCTGTAATAATTATTTCAGTTTGAAATAGTTGACCAATGAATTCGCTTTCAGTGATATGAAGAAATTGCTTCCTTAACGAAACTTGAAGGTTTTGGAGGTGATTTTTTAATAGTTGTAGATGTACACTGTTAATGAATAATTCACCAACAGTCCAGTAAATACTAACTGGCTTTTCAACTGGCATCAATTCATATTCCCTCTCTCCCTCTCTACAAGAACTCATTATCTCTTGTTATTATTATCGTTATCAGTCAAGTAATATGCGTTATTTTCTCTGTTAATCAACTAGTGATTATTATAAATCGAGAATCTATGAGAAGAATACTTTACCAAAAGAAAGGAAAATTGTGGGAAGTTATCCTCAACTTTGGCAGTGAACATAACTAGTGCAGAGCATCCTGAGACTTCAGGTTACAAAGAGAAAAACATTGTTTGAGATGAATTTCCTAATGTAAATTACATGTTAATATACTGCACACACCTTCTAAGCGAATAGGAAAATGATCGAAGATGCTACTGAGGACACATCTGTGGAATAACGAAAAGAATTCCTGATAACCTCAAGTCAAAAAGTAATAGAATCAATAAAGGTCTCTGGGGATATATATATAAAGCAATCATGATGAACGACATTAAATTCATATATATTACTATATTATACTATAACACACTATATTATACAGACTAAAATTGTATCCTACTGATTGGTTCTGACAAGTTAGATGCGACTGATAAAAGTTGAGCCTCATTTAAAATACACTTACAACAATATGATGATTACTATTACTACAAAAATATCAATTCATTCATGCTAATAGTTTTTATACATTGTCAGGTGAACAATTACATTAGGATTACTAAACTGGTACTAACGGCGGTGGTGGATAATGAACAGCTATTTTGTTCTTGTCCGCTGGAAAATGTAATATTAATTCTATACCATTATTTACACTTAATTAGAATGTATTTGGATCTTCCCGTCCAGGTGTGAGCATCAACACTGGGATGCAGGCACATTTAGCTGACAAGTCCCAAATAGGAAGAAACGCGCCTGTTGTATTCCTGTTGCCAGCCACAATCCAAATCAAACAGTTATTTACATTTATTTTTATACTATTCTCACCTCAGTGAAAATTCTGAAACAAACTGTATATCTTTCTTACTCAAATAAGAAAACTCAATGGCACGGAATTATACATTTCATGTATAACTTTGAAACTTCCACCGCTACTTAAATTGGTGCCATCGCATTGATATCTGCTTATACTTAAAAGGAAGCAAATAAAAGTAAAAATGAATGGATGAAAATTCAATCAGAAAATTAAGACATTTTATGTTTGGAACTGAATTCTTAATAACTGCATCGATTTTCCTACAAGCAAGTCATTTCAGATACTGAGAAAAAGTATATAATATATTTGAATCGGGGTACTTTGTGGAGATAGGTATTAAGTTTTGTTGATTGAATTCGTCACAGAATGATGTTGGTAGAGTAACATTAGAAACCGGGGAGCACTGGATATCTGTTTCATTCTTGTATGGGACTCCTCAGCAGTGCTCACCCTTGATTCCGCCGTAGTGGCTTCAGGCTGGTGGATGTCTAACCCTCTGCATCACTTGGCAGGCATTTAATGGTAGAATTCTCACATCTATCAATTTGTGATACATATCACGATGATCATATATTGTCATCGGTTTATAACTGTCAAATTCAATCATATATTATATTTGTTAGCTAATTTAATCCTGAAGTTATGAAAATAAAGATGTGGAGAAAATACGAAGCAAATGAAATACTAAGTAGATACTATTGTTATTAATATCGTCAAGTTATTCTCATAAAATTCAATATACCGCTGAAGTGTACCCGGATATATGACCAAGTTGCGCATGTCGTATAACCAAAACCACTTCTATCGAATGGACCCCACTATTACAAATGAGAAATCAGAAGGCAATGAAGGATGGAAGCGAAATTATCATTTATCGTAAACAGAGCTTTAATGGAATAGCAACGACTAGGCTGGCAAACTAGAGAGAGACGCTACCCACGGTGGTTCGAGTCGTGATCTGGTGAAGATGCGTGACCGCGCGCCTTCAACTAGTAGTGTCCGCTAAAACTTTTTTAACTACATAATCCATTAATTGCTATTCATTTGAATCCTAAGACTTGCAACTATGGTTAATTTCTTTCAAACTCGTATTCATTTGCCCCATCATAAATGTCATCAAAATTGACGAATCCGAACTCTACTTAGCATAATTATCGTTTGTTACATAATGTAGATTCGAAAGCATTTTACATTGTGAACTTATTCTATTCTTATGAAATTAACATTAAAGAAACCTGGTATTAATATTCGATAAATTTTGTTTGTTCCTATGCTGGATATTACGTAACCCATCAACTTTAATGTGCGAATGTCTTGATTCATTCATTTATGATCACTAAGCAGTAATCGATTTGTTAATCTTATCTTTTCGTTGATTACTCAGTATCATTTTCATATACATTTTGGCACACGTTGTATCATAATTTGTCACACTACCGCTTGACTGGCACCAACTTTATTATCATTGTAATATAATCACTAGTGTAGAATCTTGATGAATAACTAATTGGTAAAAATGTTCTTCACTTTATTGTAATTTCATCATCGGAAACAACGTGATAAATAATTTGTGCTGAGTATGAATCTTCACGGTATTCATCTGAAGTATGTGTAGATTATTCAGTCGGTAACATCATCAAAACTATACATTCCACGAGTGTACAACTGGCCTTGTTTAACTCGTTAAGATCAATTATATAATTATGTTTATATGCGTAAACATATGAAAAATTTTTAAGTTTGCATCACTGACAGACTATGGCTACATAACCAATAAGAAAACAAGGAAGGGCAGAATGGGTGTTCCGTACAAGTAGGAGACTCTTTAGAATTGAAGATTCATGTCCCTATTAGAGGATTCGTACCAGGACATTCAAATACCTCAGTAAGTAATTAGACTTCAAATAACTAATGTGATTGTCACAGACCTACAGCTAGATGGATTTCTACATCAGATGATTTTATTTAATACTGAATCGGGTATGCTTAAATTGTAAGAGGTAACTCTCAACTTGTCTCTTCTTTCATGTTACATATTTCATAGTTCAAGCATTCAAACGGTTTCAGTATGGTAAGATGAGACTATACAAAATGGGGCGTAGTAAACAGAAAACAATAAATTTTTAATGTCGCTAACGGTGTAACTGTAGCCCAATGACAATCACCTTCGATTTTCAATTCTGATGCCCCAAGTTTCAGCTCCACTCTGCCTAATTCAGAGTGTGAATGCAATTAGTGTTAGACAAATGTAGATTTAAAAACCTACTGGAAACACCTAATTCTGCATAGAATCCCCCTAGGGTTACTGCCGGTGCCAAACCTGGATAGAGGAGGAGGATTGGGTATGAGGTTGGTAACCCCATTCCGTGAAAAGCAACCATGCTAAAAAAATTGCTAACCAAAAAACTAAGAAAACTAATTGTAAACATGGCCAACTGAGCTTAGTGATTTAGCAGTTGTGCAATAACGACATGTCTCACTTTTATAAAAGTTAAACGAGTTCACGTAAAACAATAACTGGTTCTTCTTTATAGTTGTATGCTGTCCTACCATCTCATAAAATGTGGTAATTTCATCAAGATAACTATTCACTTTGATTGTTTTCATTCAATAATTATTCATAACTTGTACAAATGTACACTGACTTGATGAACAAAGTTATTTGCCGTTCAGATCTTGAACACTTCACTTGGTCTGACAATTTCATCTCTATCTGCTAATTAAGGCATGGGATCTTGAACTAATGTACGCCTGAACCAATTTCTATGTTGTAACTGGCTGACTGACTAACGTGAGTGATGTGGTATTTAACAAATTTCATGATATATAGGTATTTGTTATGACGTGAAAATAGTGGTTGTTTGATCGGTTGCTAATCGGGTATGTCTAGTCAATGAAGCGTGTCTGCCTTATGCCCACTGAGACCCAAGCTGGAGATAGAATATCACAAGACCATAGACCATCCAGATAGAATTATATAATATTTCATACATCCCCTTATATATACATAAAACCAGACAACACAGAGAACCAATTAAAAATCTAACATTGATACAGAACAAAGAAGATTGTGGTAGTAAACAGGGGAAACTTGTACACAATCAATTAACTGTAGTTCATAGTCTTACTTACTTGCTTACATACTAACATACTTACGCCCGTTACCACTCCCACAGGAGCATAGGCTGCTCACCAATATTCTTCATTGAACTCTGTTCTGAGTAATCCTTTCCAGCTGTTTCTGGTTGTTGTTTATCCTTTTGATATCTGCTTCCGATTCTCGTCGCAGTGTGTTCTTTGGCCTTCCTCATTTTTGTTTCCTAACACGATTCCAAGTTAATGCTTGCCTCATGATGCATTCAGATGATTTCCGCAATGTATGTCCCATCCATTTCCAACGTTTTTTCCTGATTTCCTGTTTGGCTGAAAGTTGGTTTGTTCTCTCCCATAGTAGTTTTTAGTTGGTGATTTTGAGCAAACGGACATTCTGGATGAAGTTGATGACTTTATATTTTCAGAATATATCGATAAATTATATCAACATTCCCATAATCGTTTCACTCTTCGACAATGATGTGTCGACGATTAGTAATGGCTATTAGAAGTTTGACGTTATTCAGAAAGATTAAAAAAATAATATTGTGTTTGCTGAACACTTGTGAATAGGGCTGAAAGTCGCAAGACCACTAATGATATACATCACGTTAATGGTCAAGACAATCATGCGGCACACGCATTATCTCGACTAGAATTGAATATAGCACACCAGTCAACAATAAACATCGAGACTTTGACAGACAGCCAGGAAAATGATCAAGATTCACGAAACCTACTGTCAAGTAAAAGCTCTGGTCTATAACTGAAACAGCTCCCATCACCTGTGGAAGATGTTCTGAGTTACTGTGACACAACGAAGGCGGTGCCTCGACCTTTCCTTCCTAAAACTAAGAGACGATTGATATTCAATAACATTCTTCTGGTGTTACACACTGATTCAAAATATTCGACCTAACCCATCAATGCTAGTTACATATGGCCAAATTTCCAGAAGGATCTACATAGATGGGTTAGAGAGTGTTCGGCGTGTCAATAATCAAAAGTTAACTGACACACAAATTCACACATTGGAGTTTTTCCTCAGCCGGATGCACTTTTTGATATATATGTTATTTAATGCATTTGCGTGCACAGACATAATAATTATAATTTTATTCTCAAGTTTCATTTTGTACATGAGATCATAATCATAATGATATAGGTTTACATACATACAAACATTATTACAAATTGTCAATGTCAGGACATTCATAACATATAAAGATATGAATTGAGAACCAAATCAACTGCAACAACGTTTATACTATTAGGACACCAAATATTCGCATTGTATCATGGTGCTAATATGAATAAAACATCGCGCGCTCCTTGACAACTGCGTTACAATTCCGAACAACAATTGAGAGTTTGCAGAGTAGACCATTGAGCGTGTTCAGTTGCAGGATAAGATCAAGAGTACTTGGAGCTTTGGTGTAGAAAAAAAGTCAGTATTTTTGTGCCAGAAGGTTCCATAATTGCGTTGTAAACACTAATCTAAAACTGTAGGAAAGACTGAAACAGAGAAAACACAAAACAACAGCACTGGTATCCTGAAACAATTAGGCGAAAATTGGTGTCTATACACGCGTTGAACGACACGACATGCCACTTACGTTAAGTGAACGAATGGGCAGGATTAATATTCATACTTCTGTTTATAAATGGATTAAAGATGAAAACATTAGCATATGAATAAGACAGGTAACTAGTGCTTACACGTTTAGAGCCCCTATTATTTCGCTGGTGTAGTAAGGAACAATAGTTGATGTGAACATTTTTAATGAGTTATCAGAAGAGATGAGATTACCAACTTGTCGCTCAAATAAAGAAAGTGAATCTGTTCCTCGAATGGCTTGGGGCGAATTGTTTCAGATTCTCGAGAATTTATTTGTAAAGTAATTCATATAAAAAGCGGATTTAATATGTGACATTCTTATTTTTAAGGCTGAATTGCGTAGGTTATAGCAAAAAGATTCCTCGAACTTAATTGTGCTAGATGATGAAAACGCTAATTTGTTCATTATCTTATAAAAGTAGATTAGGTTTAACTTGAGTCGCCGCCTTCATAAAGTTTCCAGTCCTAACTTAGTGCATCTAGTTTTATAGTCTAGCGTACAATCAGCCTCAAGAATACGAATAGTAAAGCGACGTTGTACAGACTCCAGTCTGAGTTTATTCTTAATGGAAACATTACTAAGAATTGAAGTGCAGTATTTCATTAAGGGTCGGACACAAACTTTGTATAGTAGAATACGAGAGTTATTGCTATGAAAGTTACGTAGTATGCAACGCAATAGTCGATATGACTTAGATGTCTGCATATTGACGTGTTCTGTGAAAGGTAGATTATAAGACTATCTTAGTCCTAAGTCAGACTCTCGTATCTGGGGAGTCTCATCAGTGGTGATGGCCTGGTGACTGACGAAATCTCAGCACGGATACACAAGCTCGATTGGCTTTTGCCAAGTTGCGTCACTTATGGCGCAGGCGAGATATCTGCTTACTAACCAAAGGACGAGTGTACCGTGCAGCAGTCCACTCTCTCCTACTATACGGTGCAAAACATGGCCGTTAAGAGCAGAGGATATTCGTAGGTTACTGGTCTTCGATCATAGGTGTCTCCGAAGCATTGCTCGTGTATCGTGGGACAACTGAGTGAGCAATGCTGTCGTTAAGAAACGGGTTCTAGGAAAGGAGGGCAAATCAATAGATGAAGTATTGAAACTTCATCAGTTGAGGTGGTTGGAACATGTGTTACGCATGTCTAACTACCAACTGCCTCGACGAGCTATGCTTTGCGGTGTAGGAATAGGTTGGAAGAAAGCTAGAGGCGGCCAAACCAAAACGTGGCAGAAATCGATGAATTCACTGACAGGTGGACTGAGTCATGTTGATAGATGTAGGCTGCGTGGTTGGGGTCCGCGAGACGAAAGTCACCAATGGTTAGAGACCTTAAACGACATGGCTCAGAATCGTTTGCAATGGCGCAGGTGCATCCACTCTTTGTGTTCTCTCAAAATCTAACCTTCTGAATTCTCTATCTTTCTCCTTTCAAATTTATCTCACTGAATTATACTTTTCGAATCATATCTTCGCTCCCTAATTTTCTGCATTACTGCTAATACTTCTACTATCGCTATTATTCTTGGATTTGAACTGACAGTTGCGTCTCTGTGTTGATGTGGTATGGCGACCTGAACTGATGTACGTACGTACGAAGTTCTGCGTTGTATCTATCTATCTAGTCCTAAGTCAACTACTGACTGAAGCCTAGGCAACTTACTAGCGTTTATGGAGAGATTGAAATCGAGGCGCTTATTCTAAAACATATCCAACCACACTTAGAAGCATTAAGATCTAGCTCCCATTTCGAGCACTATACTACGACCTTGTTGAGTTCAGCAGTGACGCTACAGAATGTGTGTGCGAATTCATGAGGAGGGAATGAGCACACTACTTTAAAATGATCTGCGTATAGATAGGGTCTTCCTATGCTGAAGCATTTGCAGTTAATTGTAACAATTTGGTGCCTATGACTGAGGAAAGAGTTTAAGCATGCAAGTAATGGATTTTGAATCCCATAAGAAACCTGTGGTTAACCATGTCAATAGCTCTCAGTCAGTCAGTTACAACGTAGAACTTGGTACATGCGTACATCAGTTCGAGTTGCCATGCCTCAATTAGCAGATAAAGATTAAATTGTCAGACCAAATCCCAGAGTAGGGGAAGGTAGTAACAGAGTAAGTTCTAATGGAAAGACATAGAGATCAGAGATGAAATTTGAGATAAAAAGTGATTCAGTAAAGAGAAAATTATGAGAAGCTCAAAAATTAGAATTTGGAGGATGACAAGAAGTGCATGCATCTGCGCCATTACCAACGATTTTGAGCCGAATCACCTAAAGTCTCTAACCATTTGTTACGATCATCGTGTAGGCCCCAACCAGGTAGTCTACATCTATTAACATGGCTCAGCCCAATTGTCAATGACTTCATGGATTGGTGCCATGTTTTCGTTTGGCCACTCCTAGCTTTCTTCCAGCCTACTCCCACACCAGACAACATTGCTCGTCGAGGTAGACGGTGGTCAGGCATACGCAACACATGTCCTAACCACCTCAGTTAGTAAAGATTCACTACTTCATCAATAGCCTTACCGTATTTACGTAGTACTCTACTCCTAACCCATGTATTGCTTACTCGGTTGTCCCAGCAAACACGAGCAATGTTTCGGAGACATGTATGATCGAATACTAGGATCCTACGAATATCCTCTATCCTTAAAGGCCATGTTTCACATCCATAAAGTAAAACGGATCTGACTGCTGCACAGTAAACGCGTCCTTTCGTCATTAAACGAATGTCTCGCCTACGCCACAAGTGACGCAAGTTGGCAAAAGCTGATCGGGCCTTATGTATACGGGCCGAGATTTCATCGGACACCAGACCGTTAGGACTTATGAGGCTCCCGAGATAAGTAAACGGTTAACACATTCAATAGTTTCGCTTCCTATCACTAACTTTGGTGCCGAATTAAGCCAGTCCTGAAGCAGCATTTCGCATTTGGATGGGGATAATCGCATCCCAAACATGCTTACGTTCATGTTTAAGGTAGTCAAAAAATCCTGCATTTTATCAGCATCTTCACTCAGTAGAACTATATCATCTGCATATTCTAAGTCAGTAAGTTTATCTCCTGGAAGGAGGTCAACCCCAGAGAAATCAGACGATGACAATGTTAACTCTAAAAGTATGTCCATGATAAAATTAAATAAAAATAGGGATAGCGGACAACCTTGACGAACACCACTAGAAGTGGTCAATTCCGAAGACAATCTGCCATAAGCTCTAACACGACATGTGGTGTTCGAGTAGAGAGCTTGTATAAGGTTAATGTACTTCTCCGGTACGCCTTTCAATGACAGACATTGCCACATAACCTTACGATCAATAGAGTCAAACGCCGCCTTAAGGTCAAGGAAACAGCTATTGTTGGGCGTCTGAAAGTGTGCCTATGTTCCAGAACCCGCCGTAGTGTGAATATTTGGTCTATACAACCACGTCCGGGTCTGAAGTCACCTTGGTTTTCTCGAGTTTGCTCTTCACGAGCTTTAGTTAGACGTCGAAGTATTATTGAAGCTAGTATTTTAGACACTATATTCGTTAAACTGATTCCTCGGTAATTGTCACACGAGGACTTCTGTCCTTTCTTATAGACCGGAGTGGTTAGTGTTCAAAACCAGTCAGATGGAATTACGTCTAGTTCCCAAATTCTATTCAAGATCTCAGTTAATCTCGCTGCTAAGACTGGACCACCTTCCTTAAATATCTCAGGGGTCAATCCATCTGGTCCTGCCGCTCTCCCTCGCTTTAAGTTTCCAATAGCCTTCACAACCTCACTGAGACTTGGGGGACCAATGTTAATTTGCCATTCAGATTGTTCGGGGATGGTGGGCAGCAGGGATGACGCCGTGGGCCAGTTGAACTGTTCGCTAAAGTGTTCTGCCCATCAGTCTAATCTTCTGGATTGACAGTGAATAATGAAACCATCTTTTTCGGAGATAGTTTCACTTACAGTTGGGTTTCTGATACCCATTTCATTGATAAGTATGAACAGTTGCCTACTGTTACCTATTGCCGCTGCCTTTTCCATCTCTTTAGCTTTCACCACCCACCACTGCTCACGATCATTGCGTAAGCTTTTGATTAGTTTGTGTTTAAGTTGCCTACGTTGCTCATCATGTTCAGAACCAGACGGGACGTGTTGCCGAGTATCTATCAGTTCAGTAGATGCAGCTGAAATCCACTGAGTTTTCCTAACCTTTAGGTCTAGTTTATTAGTAGATATTACTGCTCTTTCAACGGCTTTTTGGATATCATTCCAGGCTAGCTCAGGTTGAGAACAGTTTACGCCGTTTACTAATTGGTTTTTTAGTTGTTCTTGGAATGTATTCTTGACTTTTACATCATTAAGTTGAACTCTGGGGGGGATACTTGTCGTGGATCTTTTACGTCCAGTGAGTCGCAGACTAATACGCGCTCGCACTAAGGCATGGTCTGAGTCTAAACATGTGCTCCAAAACGAGCGGCAGTCTTCTATCGAGCCTCTCCAACGATGGCTAATAGCAATGTGGTCTATTTGAGTCCAGCGTTGAGTTGATTTCGAAGGCCGCCATGTCAACCGATGTCTTTCCTTATGCTTAAAGTTGGTGTTTGCGAGAAATAGACGCTTATCTGTACAAAGTTGTAGTAACCGGTCGCTATTGTCTGTTCGTTGAGCCTCGACACCATAGGATCCACCGAGGTGCCTTTCGGTTTCATCTAGTCTACCTACTTGGGCATTAAAATCACCCGCCACTATTACTACATCAGTGCGCTTAGCTTTACATAGAAGGTCATAAAGCTTTCTGTAAAATTCATCTTTCATTTCATCTGAGCTGCAGTCAGTGGGAGCATAGGCAGAGACAACGGCGTGTATCCCTATCTTTACGAGTCCTTACCGTTCCATTTAGACGGACTGCGCACAAGCGACTGTCTATTGGAATCCAGTCGAGACCAGGGATAACTTTTTGTGAACTCAAATCACTAGCATTAGAGACGCGAGGCGATAAAATTATGTTAGAAGGATTAGGCTTGGTGATAAGAGTTATTAAGAGTTGAAGGTGGGATTTGGCTTCGAACAAGATGGTCTCGTGTGCTGTTAGAGGTATGAGGGCGGTTTTCACTTCCTGGCTGCCCATATTATGGAAGGGTGTTTCTTAAGGAACCTGAAAAAGAAGGTACAATAGTGTTGGTCTTAGAGACCTAAGAGCGTGACCGCAGAGCCCAAGGGACAACTGCTTGAGGCCTGTCACGCACGGCCTTTTTATGAAAAGTTTTTTGAGTATTAGCTCCGCACTTAAAGACAGACAGACAGATACAACGCAGAACTTCGTACGTACGTACATCAGTTCAGGTTGCCATACCACATCAGCACAGAGACGCAACTGTCAGTTCAAATCCAAGAGTGATAGCGATTGCAGAAGTATTAGCAGTAATGCAGAAAATTAGGGAGCGAAGATATGATTCGAAAAGTATAATTCAGTGAGATAAATTTGAAAGGAGAAAGATAGAGAATTCGGAAGGTTAGATTTTGAGAGAACACAAACAGCTCCGCACTTAAAAGCCCTTAGTGGGCACCCTTACCGCCGGAGACGGAAATCCGTGAGGTGTGACATTTTTAGGGCCGACCATTTTTAACCCTTCATTCCTTGTGAGAAGGCAGCATCGCTGCAGATGCTGGTTGTCCGAGGGAAACACCTTATTACTGTCACACCCCTCTCCAGTCAGCAGTACGACTTCGCCCTCAGACCTTGAGTAGCTGCTTTTAGTCTCATCGTTCTCCAATCGACCTGCCTGACATGGTAGAACCTACAAGAACATATGTTCCAGCCAGTATAGCTCGGCTAGGTCATCATGATAGGCAAGCCCGACCACCACGTCAAGGTAGCAGCTACGGTCGGGATCAAAAGCTGTAGATATGTCTAAGTACAATACTAACACCAAGTGCCCAAGGCTTCGTTCAGTAAAGATTAGATTAAAGAATTCAAAGTGACAAGTCATACAAGACATGATTTTGAGGAAACCATGTTGGGAATTAGAGATAAGTTTCTCAGAAAGTAATTGATCAGCTATTTCTTGTCACATACTATTCTTTCCATTATTCTAGAAATAGGTGGGGTGATATTTATGGGCGTATAGTTATGCAAGTTTGTCCTGTCACCTGATTTAAAGCGAGGGCAGATGTAAAAGGTTTTCCATCTACTAGGGTAAGTACCTGCTATCAATGAAAGGTCAAACAGTTTTAATAGGATAAATGGTATATTAGGTCTACAGAGCTTGAAGTAAATCGATGCCATCCCATCTACTCCACAAGTACTTGACGTGAGTTGATGGATTTACGAATGTTGTCATGAGTGAAAGTAACGGACTCCATATGGTTAGTAGCCGAGTTGGTCATTTCTACCTCAAAGTCATCCAGGGGCTTACCTCTGTTAGCAAAATAATCGCTGAACAGGCTGACTATAATATTATGGTCGTTAATCATTAATCTATCTCGTGAAATGCAGGGAATATCACTATTCCGGGAAGGTTTGAGGCGTTTATTGAACAGCTGTACCAAGTTTTATATTTTGGAGCTACTGTGCATTGCTGATACCTCTTCTTTAATCGCCTTTAACCTGTGAACTTCTTTTAGTTGATTAAAGGTCATGGTAATTTCCACGAATGCAGAAAAGTCATTTGACTTAGAATGGCACATCTGTAGGCGTCTTAGCTTCTTACGGTAATGAAGTGGTATGTACAAATCATCTGACTTAATTATATTGCTTATCTTAATAGGTACAATCGAATCTAAACACGAGTCATTAATTTGATAAAAAATATCTAGTGTTTCTGCAAGATTGTTGGATAAGAAAAAATTATCTCAGTTAGAGCAACTTAGAAGGGCGTGTAGAAGATTCCAATCCACATTTTTATAATCTCGATATTGTCTAGTTTTTTGTAATTTACGATTATTGGAGTGACTAAAATTAATGTTAAAAGGAAGAGTACATAGAATCATTTTGTGGTCACTGCTTTCGAGCTCTTTACAAACTTGAAGTGACATCATGACAGAAAACTAGGTCAAGCATGTTATTTTATCTCGTGGGACTGTGTACACATTGTGTCCAACAGTGCATGTCTAATGTACTAAGAAGATTTTCTTCATCATATGACAGTCCTCCGCCAACATTCCAGTCTATCCTAGGAAGATTAAAGTCAGCTGCGACGACTTTGGTACTATATTTTAGGGCAGAGGTATGTACAAAAGCATTAATAATGGTGTTATCTACAGTAGTCGATGTGTTAGGGGTTCTATATATGCATCCGAAAAGTAAACTGTGGTTCGGAGTATTAACTGAGATGCAAACCGACTCTAGTACCTTATCTAGTATTTCGTCACCGATTTTACTAGACGAAAACCAAACACTAACGTATATTAAACATCCGCCACCCCGTCTATATTCTCTATTGCTGCGATATAACATATAGTCCTGAATGGGTAATTCTGAGTCAGTTACTGAGGAGGAACACCATGTTTCTGTGACAAATATTGATGAAGGTTTAGCTAATAAAGCTATAGTTCTTAGGGTTGATATTTCATTAAGAAGTGAGTGGGCGTCAATTACTAGAAAGTTTAGAAATGAAGAGTGAATTGTGAAGAATCGAATAAGATCTTTGTCTAAATCGTTCGTGTTCCGTATAACTACTTCGGTATAACCACTTATACGATCTGAGTAAGTCGTGTATGGTGTAGGGTTACTAGGGCTTAGAGCATACTGCTGTGTATTTGGCGAGCTAGAATTTCTTACAAAGTTATTTGCGTCAGAGTAGTAAAAGGTGTTGTGTACTTGTTCGTCACGTGGCTTATGCCTTTACGACATTAACTGACTTTCACATTTATGGATGTAGAAATTTCAACTTAAATCTGTTGGGGATTCGAAATCCTCAAGAATATGGTTGTTCGTTAAATCAAATGAAATGAATGACATTGATTGTTTGTAAGCTTGATTTGTAAACTTTCATCACATTAACGTGAGTCAGTGTGTGTTATACTCCAGAATATATTTGACACTATTCAATTGTATTAATAAATTGTTGCTAATTTCAATTGAATGAGTAATCACTATAAATATACGAATATTTTGTATGTAATTCACTCTTTCTATCTTACATGAAAATAAAGCGTCCATCTCGTGTTCGCGTCTTTTTTCTGTGTTTAAGTTGCAGTGTAGATTTACTTACCTACTTACTTACGCCTGTTACCCCTCTTGGAGCTGCATAGGCCGCTCACCAGTATTCTCCGTTAAATTGGATGTTACGTCTAGTTAACCGACATATTGAAATCCATTTGACATTAGTGAATTGCAATAATTCACTGTTTGCACCTAAATTAAAGATATTTCCATTATTTCAGTAATGTTTGACAAGCAAAAGAGATGGTTTTTAACGTGTCTTATTCAATAAGGCTAGAAATAAATGTTTTGAGTGTTGCATTCTAGGATGGAGTGATATTTTGTTGATAGGACGTTATTAAGTTTATCACGTAAGTGACTTTTTGGTGTTGATATGACTTCTAGGATAAATCTCCTCACATATTTTCATAACTACCTTCGAATGTGAGAGAGTTTCTGAAATTTTCTAACAACATTGTTATCTGAACTTGATCTGATCATGTGGAATTGCTGTGGATGATAACGTTTACCTTAGTGTTTTGTGAACTAAAATGAACACCAATGAATCATAAATATAAATTCGTACGATGTCACTAATTAAATGAACAGACCAATGAGAATGTTTCATGGGAAACCAACTTCGTCTGATAAGCATAGTAGGTTATAAGCTTAGTATTGCACTACTGAAACATCTTTTAAGTAGTTGCAAACAATAGACGGATATTTGTACAAGTTCGTCTCGTTCAACATAATACTAAAGAAATAGTTTGAAATACCATTTTAATGCTGCCCTCAGTGAACAACGTTCGTTTTAAGGACCAAAAGTTCAGGTCAATGGCAACACATTGTCTCCTGTATAGCCTCAGTTCGATAATATGATCTAATAGTGAAAGAATCGTACTTAAAACAAGCATACTTTAGGAAAAGTATGATAAACTAAATATTAAATGCATATCAGTCGATTCGGGTGACTGCGTAGTCTAGTTTTATTTCTGAAATATGATTTGTTTGTTTGAGTGATTGACTTGTGCTCTTCTTACTCCGACCTGGGATTGAGTGAGTATAGGGAAGAAGTTCAGAAACCGAACAGGTACTCTCACTGACATTTATTGCTGTAAATTCATGCACACAATGTTATATGCATTAATCGGTCGTTCCTTTCGAGTCATTACAGCTTTTGGTGTCATAACATTTTTTCCAGAAGTTTAACCGACATCATTAGATTAACTAATTCACTTATCAAACATGTACTAAGTTTCTGATGTTCCAGTATACTCACTAGTCAGTGTTTTAATGTGTGATAATGAGAGGACATGATATGTGGTCACTGATACTAATTCATAAGAATATGAATTCGGCTGAAAATTTTCAAAATGCCACCTCAAGAGAACTCTGAATGTATGAAGAGATTTCTACTTGTAGGTTTCTAAATAGATCTTTTTTGCTCCTACTGAAACGATTATATGTCGGAAATGAGACATGGTTACAAGATTCTATTAATCACATAAAACCAAGAGAGTTCTGTTTTCAGAAACAATACACATTTGACAACGTTTTCTGTACTAATACTTAATGACACTAAAGCATAGAGAAATTGACATTCGAACTCCGATCATATTCTATTGACGTTTAACACAATCTGTTATATTACATTATAATGACTAGAGAGATAAGCTGTAAATAAATGAGTAGGTTGGGAAACCGTAGTCATTATTCGATTCTTAAGGATTATTATTATTATTTGAAATACGTTAGGTGAAGTGACCTCATGTTTTAGTTCAGAGTGATTGCGTTGTTTGCTAACAATGAAATTGACATTAACAAAGACGATGCTACTTGTGTTTGCATCATTCTAGCCCTACTCGATGATTTATTTACTAATATTGATGATTAGCCAGCTGGCTCCATTCTCCATATCGAACTAGTTGTGTTATGTTTTCCGATTCATTTATGTGATTACTGCCATCATGTGTATTTCCAACACACGAATAAACAGTGAATATTTGATTGTTACCACATCACACATGAATCGTGTAATTTTATTCTATTGTATAAACGAATGAATGTACTTTTAATATTGTCCACAGCTTAAACACACATTTAAAGCCTTCTATCCTTGAATATCGATGAAAAACACACTGATATTGTCATTTTCAATTATATTAGCTGGCTTTCTATGTCTTTGTATATACAAAAATGTTAGAAATAGACATTCTATAAACTCAGTACAATCCTATGATTATTTTATTCAAAGTTGTTAAACGAAATCTGCCGTGGTAGAATTTATGACTAAGATTACCATGAAATATTTAAGTCGGTAATCATAATCACTCAAACACACTAACCGACATTCTCACCAATCTCTACATGCTCGGCTTCTGTAGCATATTGGAAACAAGAATGTGAGTGTTGATACTGTTTGCAAGCAAACTGAATGTTTACAATAGATAAGGTATTCTGTATATTGCGATTAAGACGATTGTTATTACAGATGTGTTTATGTATGTTTATGTATTTTGGAATTGCACGTTTCATGAAAGAAGGCTTTAAATGAAACAATTTCATCTTGAAAGTTGGGCATATTCTGACAGTAATTTTGTTCGTTAGTGAATCACTGAACATTGTGTAACACTGAAAAGTTACTTTCTCATAGTCTGAAACGTTTAGGAAACTTTTCTACACAGTTCATTACACGTTTTTGACATTGAAATTAGATTATTGTGATAAGAATTACCTTCAGAATATAAAAAAATTCTGCACAACGTCACGGTGACTACTAAATTAACATTAAGAATGATATTAATCTATTGAGTAATTAATCCCCCCTCACACACACACACGTCAGCTTGTGAAATATATTTCCTATAGTTCTACTGAGGTGAGAGGGAGGAGGACAATCACATTTGAAGACCAGGACAGTTTACAGACCTTATGTCAAGTACGTCCGAACGAATAACGTAACCCTCGAATAATGTATGTTTTGTTTATTATCTTGTCGAATTCCTACTCAACTTCCGAAAATCGTTGTCCGGAAAATGGTAAATCAAAATTGCATAGATGATTGAGAATTTCGAACTAATCTCTAACTATTGTGTTTTGAAGTCAGATCACCAATCATATTGGTGAAGGATCATATCACATTACAAACTGAATACATTTGGAAATGTGAATTGTTTTATTTTGATCAATTGGTTTAAAGGTATAGTATTCCAAACGTGAATTCAGTGTCATCGCTTCGAACAACTATAGTAAGGGCTTTGCTGACTGGCCTTAAAATTACACAGAACAGTTCTTCATTCCTGTTTGATTCTTGATAAGTTGACAGCTAATATCAGTCATGGCGAAAATTACTGTGGAATGATGACAAATTTTAATCATGGAGGGGAGGGAGGCTAATCAATGCGACTCGACATAGGAATTTTTAGATCACGGTGCTAAAGTCAAAAAGAACGTTGACTTGATTTCTGTTACTTCATTGAGGAAACTATTATAAGATACTTCCGAGAAGTTGTAATATGTGAATAGATAAATGAAGCGATAATTGTATAATGCAGACATAAACAGAGAAGTTATCTTCGTTGAGTTAGAATAGGTAATCAGTTAGTTTTCAAATTGTAATAGGATCACGAAATATGCGTCAGAACTATCCGAAAAGTTATTTCTATGAGAAAGTTCCTTACTGAATATCCTCCATCGTTTATCTTACTATCAAGGAGAAAATTTACCCGACTGATACTACTACTACAATTATTACTGTGCATGTAGCATGTAACCAATAGCGGGTCATAAATCACCGACATTTTCCATGAAGTCATTTTCAGATAAGTACTCTTCACGACAGCTGCGTCATCTAGACTATATTTGTCAGTTCTCTACTGATATATGACATATATCTGGAGTTAACAATGTAGTTGCCGATGCCTTATCACAAATACATTCCTTGAATCGTATCCAAAGAATCGGCCTTATTGAACTAGCTCGACTTCAAAATGAAGACAGTGATCTTCATCACGAGTTATCCACAACTACGGCCAAACTCCGAACTAAAACGACTGGAAAAAGCAAGAACACTTTAATTTGTGATTCTTCTACAGGTACTGTCCGTCCAATCGTCCCTAAGAGTTATCGACGAGTCATCTTCGACACATTGCACAACCTCGAATCCTTGGAGTTTGTGCTACAACTAAGCTGATTACTCAGAAATTCTGCTGATCAAATATGAATAAGAACATCAAATTTCTGAAGGAAGCAAGTGACGTGGAACTTAAGAACTATATTCGTGATTAGTCGATGAAGATTCATAATCTCACCAAAACCATGTCTAGCCTAGGAATCGCTTACTTAGTCATTTAATAATAAGCGATTAACGCCTCAAAGTAGTCTACGATGTCTTCTACTTATGTAGGAGAGGCTTCACAGTCATAACATAATAATGATGAAAAACGTCCAACGTACAGTATAGAACGGGAGTAGACTGTACACAATGGTGAAGAAATAAATTTCGAATGCTACTTTATAATAAATGCCAGTAGACAGAGTCGTATATATGAGTGATTTTCTTCCATCTCGGAAAAGCGAGAAGTTCTGAGAAGTGTTTTGTTATAACTCATAATACTTTCATTTGCTACTGGTTGTTTATGGCTTTTAATTACAAATAGTCAGTATTCATAGTCATTCATTTATCATCCTGCTTACTAATAAGTAGTGTAAAACAACACATAAATATGTTATCTGTTGATCGTATGGTAAGAGTTGCTGAAGCTTGAACAATTCTTGAAGTGTTTGTTGTAAATGATCATCATAGCCAACAAGCCAACCCGACTATACATAAGACCCAATCAAAGTCAAGCCAGTTTTAGCCTATCAGAAGGCAGTAATTGTCAATGAATATTTCATCAACAAAAGGAGAGTATACAGATTTCACATGATTACCGTACTGATGACAACACATATATACGAGCATTGTCATTATCGATTAGATCTCTATCATACTTTTCTCTCTAATATTCAGTAATATCCACCCATACATGACTAATCATAATAAGTGAATAAATGCTATCTATAGTAAGAGGACAGGTGTACTAGTAGTGATAAGAGTAATTACTGCATGAATGCATACTTTATGATAATGAAAGTAATGGCAACTTACATAAACATTTCAGGTCAGGAATACTGTGTCTGCACACATTTACTTTACTCCTCCCTCTTGTATTCTGTTATTGTGTTACCTCTGTAATCTCGTATTGCTATTGTGTTATGGCAACTTGAACCTATGGGTGTATGTGCCCGGTTCTACGTTGTTGATGAACGAATGAATTACATAATTGGAAGTTTGAATGTCAATATATTCAGCTGAAATCCTCTGTAAGCTTTTTTTTCTCTAAATATCGAAAGGACAACAATATCTAGACTCAACTATATAGTTGTAGAACGTTCATATTCTTGATTCTATTATAGTGGAGGGGGTCGGGGGGTGGGAGGTCAGGTCTCTTTAATGTTTCTTTAAATTACTACTAGTTGGGGTTTATAGACTTAGTTTAGGAACAAAAATGATTTGTGGTTAATATAACATTAATCAAGCAAAATAAAGTGCTTCATAAGCTTAAGCGCTAAACGTTTTGCTGTAATTTTAAAAATCAGTTACATTCAGGAACTTAAGGCATCTCGTCACCTATACGGTCACTGGTTAGCAATAATGTTCATACTTTGCGAATAGTTTGAAAATTGTTCATGTCCATCTGCATACTATTCTGTAGCCTATAATACAGTCAATCATGCAGAAGGTTAGGTGTTCTCCAATCTGAAGCCCTTGAGGTGGAATCTGGGGTGTGCACTGCTAAGGAGTTCTATACTAGAACCAAACAGCTGCCCAGTGCTCCCTGGTTTTCAATGGTACTATGCCAATATCAATCTGTGACGTATTCAATCAATTAAAAAGATTACATCATTGTTGAACCCAGTAGCTATTCAGAACGCTACAAGGCCTGAAATTTATCGTTTCGATTCATTGGTCGGGCTATGCATAAACACTTCTGAGGGTTCTCACATGAAAATAAAATAGCTGTCCACTGCTTCTTGATCCTCTATGGTTATCTAACTGGAATTGTTACTAGAATATATGAATAGCAGAAGCTTTCTTTTATCATATATGTAACGCATAATGTAAGTTGTATGACAACTTCAAAAGGAATATAGTTAAATGTTGAATGTTTCTGTTTCATAGTGTCAATAATAATAAAATTAGATGTAAAGCATGTATCGGCATACAAAAAATACAGTTATTAGTTAATGTATGTTCTCTAACTAAATTATCTTATATTGAGATACTTTCTTCCCGACCGCAACTGCTACGTGAATATTGTGATCAGGATTATTTAATATGATGATCTAATCAAACTACATTCACTGTAATACCTGTTCTCCTAGGTCTTACCATGACACACAAGTAGATTGGAATATAGTGACAATAATAGCAGAAAACTTAAAACTTGGTTATGAAATCGTATCGCTTACTGTATTCAGGAAAGGGGGAAATCACAGAAGTAAGCAGTTCCACTCAGACAATCACCATGTCTAGTGACATTGGATTAGAAGAAATCGTCTTCAAAAACCGTACACTTGACCGTAATTACTGGAAATTACATTTCCATATGTAGTATACAGTGATGAGTAAATAAACAACAGAAAGTGTTCAATTAATTGAATTTATTGATTATTGAAATCGTTCCGTAAACTTCAATTAAAACAACAATAATAAATAAACAAACTTACTATTCAAATATCATGTACAGCATTCCATCACTACTGTAAGTTTCTACCAATTCAACAATATGTGGATGTTTTAATAGGTGACATATACTAGCTTCACGTTTTACATCTGAATTAATGATAAAGATAAAAATACATTTATAATGTAGATAATAATCATCGGAGATTTGCATTACCATTTGAAGATTATAACTGTATGTTGATAACTGTTTTTCACAATACAGTGCAGTTTCTTTCACGGGTTTAGTGATAATTGACAGGAAACTCAGTTTAATCTAAATTTCAAGCTATTAAGCGTTCGTCAACAAGGCGTACAAGCAATCATGAGGGAAACCAGTACCCTCTGGAGAATATGAACTCAACCGTTCAGTCTACGATTGAGCTATTCAGACAAGGGCTGTTACCTTACAGGGTTTTATTGCTTATACATCAAAAAAAGTTTATTCAGTGAAAGGATCGCTTTTCAGCAGATTCATTATCAAGCTGTACAATAGTATATATCTGCTAATACATGTGATAAATTATAGATCAATGGATAATTGTAAGAACTTGTTCAGTTGTCATGGGAAATGTTTGACTACCAAGTATATTGGAGGGAGGGGAGGCAGGGGGTTTTGTGAAACATGAAGAGTATACAAACCGTGGGGTGGAGATACAGTGATTGTGATTATCACTAAATTAGGGTGAAGATTTGTGAATGAAAACCGACAAAATTCGGATGAAGACAAACATTGTGATTATGATAATAATTGTAATAACAATAATGATAATTGTTATTATAATAGTGGGAGGCGTGAATGAGGTGGGAGTGAGATATGAAGATACAGAAAAATGCAAATAAATAGATCAAATACTGTAAAACTCTCAACAAAGGCGATGACAAACAAAGTAATCTCACAAATCGCTTTATGTGTGCATTCAGGCTTCAAATTATGGATCGCTAGAGCTTTTGCACTGCAAAGAAGATTTAGACGTAGACCTTCTAGTTTATTTGACTGACTTTCATTGATTATACTCGAAGCTGAATGCCTCGAATCTACTATATGTTGCAGGGTAGAGGAGGTGATTGATTCGCACTCTTTTGTTGAGCCATGTCGGAAGCATGTATATTACACAAAGAAACAAGTGTTATGTCTCAAAAGCAAGTCTAGATATTTATTCAAGACAATACGTAAAGTCGAGTCTTACTCGATTATCACTAACAACCGGAGATATCAAGTGACATGGTTCAAAGTAAGTCATTGTCATTATTTATGAACCTTATTCGAAGAAATGTAGCCATTGTCACTATTGTAGATGCAACCATTATTTCGACTACTTAGCTATTAATTTTGTCAATCTCATCTAGTTGTCGTTATATGACATTCCAAACTCTGTACTGATTAAAACTGTGGAGGGTTTAAGTTTAAACATGGAAATAAACACTAGCAAATTAGCATGTGTAGCTGACAGGTTACAAATAAGGAGGAACACGAGTCACGGATTTCACTGATAGTTACAACTCAAAAAAGTGTTCGATATTTATTTTTGTGATGACTTTACTAAAATGTTGAGATTGATAAAAATCTTTTAGTTGCAAGACAGTAATTTGAAAGAATTAATATGTAGGTAATAACAATCAAAAAGTGTTTGCAAAAGGTGACAACTGCTCGAAGACCAAATAATGGATTCAGTAAGACCAATTTTCTCGAAACTAATCATGCATTAGTTTGTCTACTTAATTTATCAAATGTCGTCTCAGAGGATACACATGTTAGACTTGTCATTTCACTTGTGGCAATCAGTTTACTTGTCTTTTTTAATCTAGTATTATTTTCACTATCAAAAACAACATCAACAATTACGTAGTTCAGTAAAAATGATTTTATGAAGTGATTACCTGCCGTTGAAAGTCCTGAACTACTTGTGAAATTGACGACATCGACTATTTTAAACGCATATTCAATTCCTGTATCTTTATGAGTACATCTTCGTACAACGCTGAAAGGTCCTCTAAAAAACAAAAATGAGATGTAATATTTAACATAAGCATGTAACATAGAGTATCTTCTAATGCGATTAGCATGCAGAATGCTAATTTCGGAGATATTCCGTTTTCTAAGCTCCATCTTAGAAATGGTTTCATTATCTAGTATCATTAACATAATAAAATTTAAGTTGAGCTGTTAAAATCGCTGCATACATAATTAACAGCTCCTTTGGTTGATCTAGAATTTTACTGGTCAGTGTTTGTAATTTTGTGATACTATGCCTACGTTTATTTTGAATGTCATTTTAACTGGTCTGACGTTAAATCATGTAGCTTGAAGAATAAAGGATTTAGCTGAGTCACTAAAACACTTCAAAAATTCTCCCCCTTTCTAAAATAAAGCTAATATTAAAAAAATAGATCTATCTATAACTTTCTCTACGACACTACTACTGTGAAATCAAGTATTATTCTGGGACGACCGCGTAATTACGTCCATTGCAGAGATATAAATTGTCAGGAAAATATCTTTATATAACAGGTATCTAGAAGTATTCGCCTGTCAACTAACTGACTCATTCTAATAAAAATGGAATCATAGTACTTCCCAATTGCTTAATGTATGTAGTGAAAGTAATCCAACTTCTAAACAAACTACGGTGGTTATCAACTCATATCAATATTAAAGCAAATACTATGTTCCGTGCAATTAAGTGCGACTATAAACCCTATTGTAATAGATATGATTTACAAACTACTGAGTTACTCGTGTGCATGTAATAAAAGTTAAATTTATATAATGCCTCAATTTTTAGTTGTGAAGCATGGATTTGTTGTTAACTTTGATAAATTAAAAATGCACATAACAAATGACAAGTTCCTAAAATATTCTACATGAAAACGTACAGTGATGCTTTTTGTCGCCGCTCAGTTGCCGGTAAGTTGCCTACAATTGTATATAATCGATGTATTCGATTGTCACGAGTATTTTCAGGTACTACATGGCACTTTAATATAATGTCTAATTCATTATAGCATTTTTGTCTAATGTTGTTAATATCAATATGAGAATAAATTCACAAGTCTCCAAACCTACTCAACGAAGTCTTAGATATCAAAATACTTGTATGTAAACAAAACTGGCTAAAATAGAAATAATATTTAACTTGATGTGGTAATGTTGCTAAAACTTTAGGTTTAATGATAATCAACTATTTCACTGAACCTAACTTTCGCAATAATTAGTGTAAAAGAAACAAACACTCCGACGGTCAGACCTACGAAAACAATAATAAATAAAATTTGTTGTCCAAACAAGATGGATATTTATTTATGGTAAATATTAAACGGAGATAATCACTTTCAAGTACTCATCATAAACGGTATCAGTAACATCAGACAAGCGAAATAAGACACTTCATAAATCGATTTACGCACCTAAATAACACTAGTGTTAATATAGCTTTGTCAAATAATTAGTAGAAAACACCTCAAAACAGGACAAAGTTATTAGTCAAAGCTTGAAAAAATATATATAAATTAAATAAATCATTGATTTCAAACTTAATTCCTGATAATATCATGTATTTCATATACATCATCAAAAAGAGCATAAAACATTCACTAATTTCCAAAGACTTTTGAAAACGTGCCTTTGCAAGGTCGCTTCATGAAATCCTTATTTTGCACAGCGAAACAACGAGGATATAAACCAACTATGAAAACAAAGTCACGAAGTTGATTAGCTGAAGTTTACGATGGCCTGCATAAACGCCGTTTATAGTAAGTTAGTCAAACTATTTCTGGAAGTTCTTTAGTTCATTTAAGGTAAGAATTTAATTATCATATGCGAATCACGAGATTATAGTTGTTCTTATTATTATACTATCCTTCAACATCACCGGCTGAATACCAAAGTATCAGATAAACACAATAGTGTCAAGGACTCTTTTCAGAGGGGAAGAATTCGCTATCCTATATACATATGTATACGCACCTATGTTATCAATAACCTGTTATAATCCCTGAATTTTGTAATCCCACGAATTATTCTGTTAACTAGTATATTCCTTATCGTCACCAAAATTTTAAACTCTGAACCAAATTGTCTTACAATAATTACTTTTATCCACACAGTCCAATACATATATATATATTCATGATGTTGTGGGTTTCTTAATACACGTTGTAATTATATAAGCCAATATTTTTGAGTGTGTGAGTCTGTGCACATATACGTAGTTAATGTATATATGTATTTAGTGTATATACCTTAAATAAAAACGATGTGTTTGAATTCCATTTTTTTGTTCAATCACTGTTTACTTGTTTTGCCTACATTTTCCCAATGTTCACCTCTGGACACTGTGTGCTGTTCATTTGTAACAAAATTTGGAGATCGAGGATTTTTGCAAAGGGTCGCAGATGTCACCTATGTAATGAGCTTCCATTGACAGGCTTTCATTGTAAACTGTGTTCATATTGTCTCAACGCATCATTAATTTTGTTGTATTGAATATACTTCTTCTGGAATAATGTAAGCTCTGTTGTTTTTTACTTTGGTAGTAATAATCTTGTCAATCCAATAATCCTCGTTTCGAATCTGGTCACTTTCACTGACATAGAAAACTAGTGGTTACTTGTCATTGTTATGTTGCTGTGAGGATTAATTTTACGTTCTATTATCTCCGTCCGCTAATTCTCCTGATATTCTGCTCTTTATTTCATTATACTGGTTCTATCAAATGCCGAAGTTAGCGTTATCAAGTTGGCGAAATTTTGAAACAACTTCCTGATTGCAGAGTTGCTAGCGCTTGAATCAAACTTAGTTCATATAAACTGGAGATTTGTTTGATCCACTCGTATTACCTGTCAGCTAAATGCTCATCTGTATTTTTGAGACTATCTGTGTACACGTAATATTTAATTGTTCTTCATGGTCACTGTAGACTCAGTTTGTTTATATGTTTAAAATTCGCTTTGTGTAAACTAGTTGAACAAGGCTTTTCTTGTGAATAATCAATCAAGGTTTCCAAGTGGCAGAAAACAATGATTCGGGGACATGGAGGAACAACATTTTTTGAAAGAATGTAGTGATTGATTATCAGGTGGCTGCTAGACCATCTGTTTACTGAAAGACAGGTTTTCCAAGTGAGTCGTATATATTTACTGAAGCTTGTATAACTGAACACTCTTAGCTACAATGTTGATAGTAAAATGGGACAGTTTATAAGGGCAGCCAATTACGATAACATCTACTCGCCTTCAATCTGACCATTTGTCCAGTCAGACATTACCCTCCTAATACATGAACATAACAAGATTACTGCCAGTAAACAAACTTATGAAATCTGTATAGACTGAGACACTAAAGTATGATGTGGAGAATAAATCGATGTGTGTAAATAATCGTTATGCATCGTCTATCGTTAGATCCACCATCTTAAGCTTGACTGAAAGGTGATGGAAATCATTCGTTTTCAAACTTGTTAAAAAATTATGTGCAACATTTGTGGGCATTCGTTGCATTCCAGATTACAAACTTGTGTTTAATCCGTATGAAATTATTCATATACTAATGAAGTCATAAAAAGTAGATTGGTCGTTAATATGAAAAATATTCAGGTGACACGCGCGAAAATTATTACAATCTTCTACCTAAGTGCTTAAAATTAAAACTGACTTTGAAGGATACCTTGAGTCTACTCATGGGTATGGACGATCTCTTCTATAACATTATCGTAATTACAAAGGGCGCCTTCTGCTGATTGTGGTGATCATGCGATGAGAGAGCAACAGACATAGTAGCGTTTAGTGTTATCTCACCAACCCCACATTATAAAATTTTGAAAACTAGGTCATGTTTGATGGTGTAATGTAGGAATAATCCGTTGTTGGACGTTCAATTATTTTGATGTGCAATGAATGTGACGCTCATATGACAAGGTAGAGTTTGTCTATGACTAGTAGCACACAAAAAACCTAATTAAATCGCTACTTTAGACATGTAGCAGTATATAGTCTCCTTCATAAATAGTTATTCATCACAAATGTGATAATGATAGTTCGCTGCCTCATCTATACTGGCGGGGAATTCATTGTCCTTCCTGAAACTTCATTTGATCGCCAATATGAAGCAGCATTTGACCTACAGGCAGCCGATGGAAGAGAAATAGCCACATATGGCAGAAGATATGTTTACTTGAACGTGAGTTAACGAATAGTCATACACTGGCTTTTTACCATCACCATCAAATACTGATGTCTGAAAATGACATACCCAAAACAGCTATCGTAACCCCATTCGGCCATTACGAATTCATTCGAATGCCATGTGGTTTGAGAAATGCAGCACACATATTTTAGCGTTTCATCGATGACGCATTCCGGGAGCTCGGATTTGTCCACAAATATGTCGACGACTGCCTGACAACAAGCCTAGATGTGGAAACACATATGAAGCATCTGGATACAGCTTTTGGAAGACTGAAACAATATAGAATTACAATAAATATACACAAATGTCAATTCGGAACAACCTTGCTGGACGTCCTGAGGCATACTATTGACGCCAATGGTATACATCCTCAGAAAGATGAGGTCGTGAGTATTCTGAAATATTCGGAACCAACCACCATTAAGAAATTGCGAGCTTTCAGTGGATTCGTGAGTTTTACAGACTATTTATGCCCAATTATGCATCTGTAGCAACTTAGGTTGACCAGTTAAAAGTTGACTCTTAAACGTTAGTATACACTAAAATAATAAAGCTTAAGTATTCATTTACTTCCTTATTATTCATACGGATTATATTCCCTATTATCTTGTATTGAATGTTGAGAAGCATTGTGTGTTTGAATGACTAGCATCCCGCTTCACCGTCTCTTTCCCATGATACTGATATGAAGACCTATTACCAAATATTCTGGTTTATTCTGTTAAATAGAACGGAACGTACCTAGGGCTAAACTTAATTGCTATTGCACGTAAAATGAGCCTTCTGTTACTGTAGTAATTAAAATTACGTACATTTATATTCTTATCATACATAGTATTTCATTTTAATCGTTAGGTCACTGTATTAGTTTCATTATTTTTCCGTTTTTATTACATTATTTTATTGTTCATATAACATGTAAGACTTGATGCCAAATAAAACCAGTAGCCAAGGTAATCCGCAACATGATATTAAGTTCACAAACACCACAACGACACACCATCCTAAAACCAGAAATAATCAATCGTCTATCATTATGTGTTGGACAAAGAATTCAAAGGCTTTTCCAAAGAGAAACATCAGATGGCATATCACCATCACAGATTTTGCGTCATCTTCAAGCTTTGGTGGGTGATAATACAGTCGGTGGTGCAGTCCTACAACATTGATGTATACAATCTCTCTCACGCTACGTTCGACAGTGTTTGGTGCAGAAGATCCTGACATCTCTTTATCTCATTTAGCATGTATTGCAGATAGAAAAATGGAAAGAGGTTTCCCTACCACATCACGTATGATAAATCAGACTCAAAAGGAGAAATCAGCAAATGATCGAATCATAGCACAACTCATTGTGAGTGTCGAAAATCTCACAGAGGCTATCAGCACAATGTGAATGGGTCATAGAGATAGGGGCAGGTCACCACAACAGACGAGATCCAAATCACGGAACAGGTCACAAGCGTTCAGATAATTTGGACAATCTTGTTGGCGTCACTGGAAATTTGGTGTGTAATCGACCAAATGCAGCCAACTATGCGTCTGGTCCAAACAGACCTCGAAGAATCAGAGAAACGAATAACCCCTCCACAGATTGCGACAAATGAGGAGAAATGCCTGAACAGTCACTTATTTTACGTTAGAAATACAAATTCAGGCTTGAAATTTTTGATAGATACTGGTGCTGCACATATTATCATTCCTCGAAATAAAACCGAGCTGGGTCGAGAACCTTCCTCACTTACACTTCAAGCTGCCAATAATACTGAAATCGCAACGTTTGGGCAGGAAACTTTGACGCTAGATTTGGGGTATAGAAGACAATTTTCTTCGGTTTTCACTGTAGCTGATCTAGATCTGGCAATATTAGTAATGCATCTATTAGAGAGATATGGATTTCTAGTTGACACGACGTTTGACATTAAAAGAAACATCGAAATAGAAGAAAGGTACAGAAAGTCATATCACATCTCAAAATTTAATACAAACTCTGCCAGTAACAACGGCAATGTTCCAAGACATACTTGTGGAATTTCCAAACCTAACAAAACCATACCCTCAACCTTCCAAAAGTAAGTTGAAAATAAGTCATACCATCGGATCAGAAGGCGCACCTGTTTTTGCTAAACCTAGGAGACTAGCACCCGATTAGCTTAAAATAGCTACGGCCGAATACATGCTGAATACATGCTACAGCTGGGCATACTACGACCATCTGATAGCCAATCGGCATCTTTGTGCATATGGTTTCAAAGAAAAATCAACAAGATTGGATACCATGCTGGGATTACAGAACCTTTAACCGTAAAATGGTACCAGACACCTCCGAGATACCACATATCATACCACATATCATATCACATAACATACCACAATATCACTCTCCACTGCATGCTACCCTACCTTATGGAAAACTACATGTGTCATTCCCAAGTTTAAATCCGGACCTGTAGGAAATATAGAGAACTACCGACCTATTAACCTAACCTCTGTTGTATCAAGAGTAATGGAAAAAATAATCAAGGTGGAATTACTCCGTTACCTACTTAAGAACGAACTGCTCTCCCCCTCTCAACATGGATTCTTAAAATCTAGGTCTTGTGACACATGCATGCTAGACTATCTAGATGACATAACTGCGCATCGAGACAAAAAACTCCTAGTATCCGCTCTATTTCTCGACTTTAGTAAAGCTTTTGACAAAGTCCCGCACAAACGACTACTCATTAAGCTTAAGTCATACGGGGTCAAAGACCCACTTCATTCATGGTTTGCATCTTTCCTAGAAGGAAGACAGCAAACAGTAAAGTATAATAATAGCCTCTCATTACCTAAACCAATTACTAGCGGCGTAATACAAGGAAGTGTACTGGGTCCCTTATTGTTCATCATTTACATAAATGACATAATTAACGTCATAAAACATGGTCGACCGTATTTATATGCGGATGATCTCAAGATAGTATATAGCTATACACCGGATGTTTTAGAAGACATGACTCTAATTCAAAAGGACCTTGATAGACTAACTGCCTGGAGCCAAAAATGGCAACTACCACTTAACCATAGTAAATGTGGAATTATGCACATAGGCAACCATAACCCCCAGTTCACGTTTTATCTAAATGGGTCTACAGTCCAAACACTCCAATCAACAAGCGACTTGGGCATCAAATACTCAGGTAACTTGAAGTTCACAGAGCACGCCTCCTCTATAGTCTCGAAAACTAGAAAATTAACAGGCTTCCTTCTAAAAAACTTCTTCACAAGAGAGGCTAAACTTACTTTGTTTAAAATATGTGTAAGACCTACACTCGAGTACTGCTCATTTATCTTTTCGAGCATGAATAGCATAGACAGAACACGTATAGAAAGCGTACAAAGAAGTTTTACACGTCGAATTCTAGGATTTAACAGCAACATGAACTACACGGCTAGATGTAAAACACTCTCCTTAGAACCCTTGAGTCATCGCCGACTACGACATAACTTAATATTTTTCTATAAAATTATCACCGGAATATCATTCTCAGCCTTCTCTCCCCAATGGAACCAAACGCCTAGATACGATCTTCGAAACTACGAGGCAACACTACATATCAATAAATACCAAGTACAACAACGTTATAAGTTCTTTATCGTACTCTACAGCAAACTCTGGAATAAGCTACCACAAAATATTCGCACTACTGACTCTATCCTAAGGTTCAAACGACTGATCACCACATACCTAGAATCTATAGACTTACACAAATTCGTTGACGACTTACCACTTAACGTTGATTCAACCAGCAATGGCTTATTAAGGCTCTAAATCTACAAGCACTACATAGTGACTAAAAAAAAAAACAGCGATGGAAAAAAAATTCTGGTTTAATACTGATTATTTTGCTTTCACTAATTAAAGATTCGTTTATATTCTTTATTTTTCATATATTCCTCTATATCAATGTCGACCCGAGTTTGCGATCTGCTCTCCCATGGAATTGGTCTTCTTTATGCAACTTACTCCAAACGATGGTTAAGAACGAAATTAACGCATCAATAACTCACCGTTCTAGACCAACCCACATAAATTGGATCTTTTAACCTAATATCAAATACACAGTCTTTTCCCGTTTCTGGATAGTCTCTATGATCCATTCTGCTTACCCACAGCCATTTTCTGCGATTACAGCATCACAGTCAAAAAACGCGCGAACGCATGCTGGAAGTGTTCTACAGTACATAACACATCTCTAATTCCTTAGCACTGTAAACTCTGGACCTTGTTATAGTTGACTTTATAAATATTAATTAATGTCTTCATATAGCATGATTTTCATAAAAAATGACTCTCTATATATTCCCTGTTAAAAACAATCTATATCATTCTGATCATGCCTGTAAACTGGTATGCTCTCATGTACAAAATGCTACCTGAGAATAAACTACTATTACTATTACTATTACTATATACAAGACTTTACGAATGGTTTACAAGATATGAAGTTATTTACTGAAATAAATTTAGTCGAGAAATACCACAATATTCTAGTAGCGGAGGAAGATGTGTTTACAGTGTAAAAACATTAGAAATTCTTGAGCATACCATTAGCCCTGAAAGAATTACACCAATCAAACAGGAGGTAGACACTATTAAACAATACCCTATACCCAGCTGTCTAATACAACTTAGTAGTTTTCTTGGTTTAATAAACTTTTATCGCAGATTTATACCCGGTTGTGCACAAATGATGCAACCATTGACGGATTCGCTTAACGGAAAACCGAAAGAATTCAAGCTGACCTCTAAGGCCGTTCAGGCTATTAACCGATTATAGAATAAACTAACTCAGACAGCTACATTAACTTATCCTAATTCTCACTACTAACTTGCTTTGATGGTAGATGCTTCGGACAAAGCTGTAGGCGGCACTCTTAACCAACTAGTTAAGAACGCCTGGAAACCGATCACATTCTTTTAAAAAATCTCGCTTCAGCAGAGACGAGATATTCCACCTTTGATTGATAACTCCTCGCAATCAACCGAATCACCAAGCATTTCCGACATCTGCTCGAAGGCAGAGAATTCATAGCTTATACGGATCATTAACCGTTAACAAATGCCTTAAAAGCGTAAGCCGATAAATACTCACCTCTAGAAGTCCAAAACCTCGACTTCATATCACAGTTCACTAGTGATATACGTCACGTAAATGGTCAAGACAATCATGCAGCACACGCATTATCCTGACTAGAAATGAATAAAGCAAAATAGTCAACAATAAACATCGAGACTTTAAAAGACAGCCAGGAAAATGATCAAGATTTACGAAACCTACTGTCAACTAAAAGCTCTAGTCTAAAACTGAAACAGCTCCCATCACCTGTGGAAGATGTTCTGAGTTACTGTGACACAACAAAGTCGATGCCTCGACCTTTCCTTCCTAAAGCTAAGGGACGATTGATATTCAATAACTTTCATTCAGTGTTACACCCTGGTGTAAAATGCTTGACCTAACCTATCAATGCCAGTTACATATGGCCAAATCTCCAGAAGGATCTACATAGATGGGTTAGAGAGTGTTTGGCGTGTCAATAATCGAAAGTTAACCGACAAACAGATCCACCCATTGGAGTTTTCTTCAGCCGTATGCACGTTCCGATATACATGTTTTCTAATGCATTTGCGTGCACAGATATAATAACAATAGTTTTATTCTCAAGTTCCATTTG
>JAGWFQ010000066.1:0-15414 GCA_025215515.1 Schistosoma japonicum
TTTTATGTATCCATTAATAGACAATTTACTGAGATAAAATAACTGGAAGCTTAGTAGTTCACAGGGCATAGTTCTTGGATTCATTGAAACAGTATCTGCGATTGCTTCACGGAAATCTAGATATGGCTAGAATCCGTTCCACTTTTTTCTATATCGCTGATCCTGTTTTTACTTACCTTAAGTCATTAATCGGTTACGGTGTAGCTGAGTTCGTTATCCTTATATACTAATGGTGAACAATTTACTTTCCATAAATTGCTATCAGTTTACTTTTGTTACAAACTACAACTGATTACAAGCAGCTTAAGTTAATCGTTGACCTCAAGGTTACTTTCTAGATTTGATCTTACTATGTTCTCTGCCAAGTAAAATAAGCCCACGGGCTGTTTTTCTCCATTGATCTTTAGTGGCTAGCAGATGAATCATTTCTGGTCATTGGGCCAATTGAGAAAACCATATTGACATTTAGCTTACTGCAAATAATATTAAGTAGTTTTCCATGGCTGGCATTGAGAACTAAATTTAGAACGACTATTTTTGTTTTTATGGATCTTAGTTCTCATTCTTACCTGTTTGTGTTGTATTCTTGTGAAGTATCCCTTAGTACCCATCATTTACCGAGCTTGTGCTTATGGCAGATTGTCTTCGGAATAGACCACTTCTAGTGGTGTTCGTCAAGGTTGTCCGCTATCTCCATTTTTATTTAATTTTATCATGGACATACTTTTAGAGTTAACATTGTCATCGTCTGATTCTCTGGGGTTGACCTATTTCCAGGAGATAAACTTACTGACTTAGAATATGCCGATGATATAGTTCTACTAAGTGAAGATGCTGATAAAATGGAGAATTTTTTGACTACCTTAAACTTGAACGTAAGCATGTTTGGGATGCGATTCTCTACATCCAAATGTAAAATGTTACTCCAGGACTGGCTTAATTCGGCACCAAAGTTAGTGATAGGGGGTGAAACTATTGAATGCGTTAACCGTTTTACTTATCTAGGGAGCCTCATCAGTCCTAACGGTCTAGTGTCCGATGAAATCTCGGCCCGTATACATAAGGCCCGATCGGCTTTTGCCAACCTGCGTCACTTGTGGCGTAGGCGAGACATTCGTTTAATGACAAAAGGACGCGTTTACTGTGCAGCAGTCAGATCCATTTTACTTTATGGATGTGAAACATGGCCTTTAAGGATAGAGGATATCCGTAGTCTCCTAGTATTCGATCATAGATGTCTCCGAAACATTGCTCGTGTTTTCTGGGACCACCGAGTAAGCAATGCATGGGTTAGGAATAGAGTACTAGGTAAATACGGTAAGTCTATTGATGAAGTAGTGAATCTTCACCGGCTGAGGTGGTTAGGACATTTGTTAAGTATACCTGACCACCGTCTACCTCGACGAGCGATGTTGTCTGGTGTGGGAGTAGGCTGGAAGAAAGCTAGGGGTGGCCAAACAAAAACATGGCACCAATCCATGAAGTCATTAACAATTGGGCTGAGCCATGTTAATAGGTGCAGACTACCTGGTTGGGGCCCACACGATGATCGTAACAAATGGTTAGAGACTTTAGGTGACATGGCTCAAAATCGATTGCAATGGCGCAGGTGCATCCACTCCATGTCTTCCTCCAAATTCTAATTTTTGAGCTTATTATAATCTACTTTTTACTGAATCACTTTTTATCTCAAATCTCATCTCTGATCTCTATGTCTTTCCATTAGTACTTACTCTGTTACTACCTCCCCTACTCTGGGATTTGGTCCGACAATTTAATCTCTATCTGCTAATAGAGGCATGGCGACTTGAACTGATGTAGGCATGTACAAAGTTCTACGTTGTAACTGACTGACTGACTGGTGAGCCTTCACAAAATTGATATGCTTGTTTGTGGTGCCTTTTAATGGCAAACACTGCTGCAGAACTTTACAGTCAACAATATCAAACACCATCCTAAGGTTAGGGAATACAAGTAGGGTAGTTCATTTTTTCTAATTCATTCGCATGATAACTGTAATGTTAGAGACTACGTGTACAAAACTACTATTACTTAATTAAATGTCTTCATTATCCATCTAACGTGATGGCGTAATTTTGTGTGTATGGGCTATTGATACTTTCTGCATGTTCGAATCAGAAGATATGAAAAGTACTCGACTTAGGAGCCCAGTGGTTGATGATCATTGTGTTTCATTTCCTCAGATGCTTCTCATTGTTGTAGCGAAACCCTTTTATATACTTCATAATGACAACGATGTATAAACTCAAGTTGAATGGTACAAAGAAACTTTGCATGAATTTTATAAAAGGTGGCAAACAATATTGTGGAGCGTACTGTGACTTTAAAGGCTTTATCATTAGAATTTCAATCATTCGATAGAGTATGAGTCAGATGATATTTTGGCCTTTTTTAGCTTCTCTCGAGGTCGTCAGTGTAGTATAATTTTACCGAGATAGTAATAATAAGATTTTGTTGAATTTTGATATTTTCACATTTTAGGAGCCAGTCATCGTTATCATCAATAAATACTTCATCACATATGTGAATCGATGAATTGTGTGCTGAGATACAATTAAATTGGCACATTCACAGTACCTGTGTGACGTCTAATTTACATGATGTTGCTCTGTCCTTAAACTCGATAACACGATCATTAGCAAAAAGACATTTTAAGTAAGATTCTTCTTTATTTTATGATAAATGTCTTTTGTTTACTTAAACTGTAATTCGCAGTGGAATCCAAGATGTGCATTGGGTAGCGCGTTGACGTTTGGAGCGACAATAAATGGGTCCGAGTTTCTACGATAATTGACACTAAGATACTAATAGAGCCAAGGGACAAATACTAAACAGAACAAAATGCACGTTCTGGATCTCGCTGTTAGCAACGATTCGTGTTGTAAACACTTATGACTAAATGACAATACGGAGACAATCTACTTACGATACACATGCTGATTGGAGTGATGGGGGGGATGAAAGGAGCTACTGTTTATTCTTGCTTACTCATTGTCCCCTCCTGCCTTCAGTTACAGTATTTTATATCTTATCCATCTAAGGTTACTGTCAATATACAATAATCCACATGTGAACCATATCAATGCTACAATGATGGTGATTTGTTGCTTAGCAGGATAACTTTTGCCTCTAAAAACCTTTATGCAGTCGGAAATGTGAGAGACTTCATTCCTCATGGAATGCACGCACCTGGCCGCGGAGTTATAGATTCTTCTACGGAAGCCTTATTCACGTCTTTCATATTTTGTGAGAATGTTTTTTTACGAAAGTGAAGCTGCAAAAGCTAACCCATGGCGTTTAAACCAGTTTAGTTGGTACAGTAAGTCCGACTAGAGGAGCTAGACAACCTCGATTTAAAAGCAATGATGTACGTGAATTTCAGGACCTTCAAAGAACAAATTAATTGATATCGATCAATCTCGTGTCGTGGTGTAAAGTGTGTTCAAAGTTACTCTCTACATATACATTATTTCACTCTGTCATTAAAAAAATGATTTTGTAATTCGCGCTTCGGACTAACTGTTGCTAGACGATTGTTGAAGGCCGTGAGGTACGGAGTGACTGTTTCGTACTGTGTTGGGTCTCCACAATAATACATGAGTCATTTACCCCTGCAGTAGTACTCCATGATGATCGCACAACATCATAAATTGACTGAAGTTAGAACTTCAAACCATAGGATACTAACTAAGTGGTCTGATAGTTAAGCGCTACTGTGAGGCCTATGAGTTATGGGTTAGTTGCAGTATGGGACGAAGCATCTGTATAATGTTAAAGTGGACCCGTCATGTAAGTTAGAAAATTTATCAGTTTTTGTGAATTCCGTATGCTGATAAAAAACGTCTATCATTATTCTCTTTTGTCTTTTCGTTTATAGGCAAGGGCGTTTAGAACGAGATGAAGGCTTATCATTTCTACCAGAGACTATACGTAAGGGTTTAAGTGGTTGTGCGTCCCGGGGACGTGGTCCTGTTAAAGTACCACCAATGAATAATGACACTGAATCATTAAATAGTATTGATCAAGAAAAAACTTCGCATTTATGGGCCAGTCGTGTATGGCTTGCTCAACCAGGTCAATGGCGTGGATTAACTGGTGAGATTGCACATGCAATCACTTTGGTTTATCCAACTGCAAGGTCATTTTATGTAGCATGCAAGTCAGCAGAAATCCAATCACAGAAACAAGGTATATAAGCAATAGTTTCTAAACGAATTGGGAATTTTCTTTACCATGCTTTACCATAGCTTAATCACCCTAATAGCTCCATAATGCTATCTAAAACTTTAGCACTGAGTGACCTGGTTTATAGCTTCATAGGGAGGCATTGGTTCCAATATGCTTACAGGTGTCCCTAATTGACAAACACTGACTAACGTAAAACCTAGTGCAAACATTGCTTTTTACCGATTACCTCAGGTTATTAAGATTAGTGACTGCACGACAAAATAAGCTAATTCATACATATTCTAGGCTCTGGATTATAACTGACCTACTGAAATCTTCACGTATCAGCAGAAAATTAGGAAGAAGACCTAGTGCTGTTGATATGACTTAATAATCTTGTGCATTTGTGTTTACCAGGTACTGAAGCATTCTTAATACATAACCAAACATTATTAATTACTATTCCCTTAATAACTTGTTATTACTAGTTGTTCTACATCTGAATTCGAATCCTCAAGTAGAATCGTCATCTTCCAGTCGAAGTAGAAATCAAAAATATATACATCCATTTGAAATAGAATTAGCTAATTTAGAAATACGTTGTGGTGCTGGTGTCTTATCAACACGAAGACAATTAGGTCCTGAATTTGCTCGACGTCTAATTAAATTGTTCACATCAAATAACCCATATGAAATTGTCAACTGAATTTGTTTTGTATTTTTTTGTGATATTTATTTCTTTTCACTATTACTGACATGTAAATAAACAATAATGATACATTGAAATTGTTATTCTCTATTTCAACATGTGTATAGTTTTTATTATTGATTTATGTAGCTCATTTACTGAGTACACATATATGTACTTACCTACAAGTCGCAGTATAAGTGTAAAGGTTATTGGTGCTACTACCATCCAGTTGATCAATACAAAGTAAACAAAACAGGTCTCGAACCTGCAACCTGTTGATTGGAATTCTAATGCTTTAGTCATGAAGTCACTGCTTCATTTGATTGAAGTAGATGCAGCTGGCGTTACTTTTATTGCTGAATGTGAATATGTTAAACAGCCATTAAAAACAGGAAAGCATCTGACAGTTGTTTCGTCCTCTGCTAGAGCTTCTAATCAGAGCACACCTATGCTTCCACTGGGGTATTGAGCTTAAGATCACTATGTTTCGCTGCGACGTCTTAACACTCAAACTACAAAACTCGTATCTGACGGTCGATATTTCCAAGTTCAACCAGTTTATTCTTAGTAGTTCGATCAAAGTATGATCTAGGAATAATACTGAAGCCAGTGAACAGAGTGTATAAACTGTGTTATGTATGATTTATATACGAAGAAGTATGGCGTAAAGTGGCTCTTTGGTCTATGTGGATCTTTTAGGTTGATCCTGATTGGTTATATTGATTACTAATCATAAACAGTTTAAGAATAGTTAAATGTTGACACTAAATTTAACTTCTACTGATATCTCTACGCTGTGCTTTTAAATTCCACTTAAAAGTGGTTACCTTGATTCTGTTTGGTTTATCCTCTATAGTATATTTGCACTCATTAAATTGATTGTACACAAAAGAATAAGGCTTTATTTTACTTGTGCTTGATAGGTTGACTAACCGCGGACAACTTCAGCGCTCAAACGCTTTGAGCCCTCTTAGTTGCGATTCGAAAGACAAGTAGACGAACCTTTATTCCAATAAGATGGAGAGTTATATACGAAGCATCTATATATTTATAGTTTTCTGAACTAATGTAATCTATCCAATCCGGACTAGAAAGTTCTAGCCATTACCCATTTAGGACATACCACGTTGAGATTCTGGGAAGTTCTGTCGATCAGTGATTGGATGGAATGTCTCTGGCTCTTCCAAGGGTTTTGGAGGCCTCGTTGATGTTTGTGGGAGCCGTCTCAACACTATAATTTTGAATAAATTCACTGAAGATGATTATCAGAACGTCGTTTTATCTTCTCATAACATACAAACTTATGTTTAGTCTTATATATGCATTAAGGTCTAGTTTAAATGATAAATATACATTCTAGACATGGCGGCAGGGAGTTTCAAACACTGGTAATAAAAACACTGGCTAGTTCATTATGGCGAAGTCATTATGTCTGTAGATTGAGCAATTATTGATTTTGACCAACCAGTTGCATATCCCTTATTGGTGACCAAGTGATCCAACGACCTTCATTAGTGACCAAATATCTTAACGTGTGTAAGTTTGCTCAGGTACTGTTTTGTTCTCAGGACAGGGGAAGCAGTCTGAAATCAGAACTCATATGTCTGTCACACTATACTAACCAATCACATATCTCCCGGATATATCACCTACCTTCTTTAGTGTAGGACTTGGCTTGGCGGTCCACACTTCACTTCATTCTGACCTTCATTTTTTTCCATATGTTGAGGCATAGGTGATGACGTAGGTAGTGGTATATCAAATGTGTCGTACACAATTGCCATGGGAATTCTACTTTTTGAGGGTGGGCCATCATTATATCTTCTATATCTCAGTTGATTAATATGTCGTATTATCACTATGTCACCCACGCTTACTTCATATACCACGTTGCCTTTCCTAGCAACAATTGTCCCATTGATCCATTTTGGCCTACCAAGCCTGTAATCACGGGCATGGAACAGTCACCGACCTTGAAATCACGAGTTCTTTTATAATTATTCCCACCATTATTTGATGTCACCTTGACTTTATCTCTAGGGTGCACAATATCAAAAAATGTCCTCACAGGTCAACCAAACATAATCTCAGCTGGAGACTTCCCATCTTTTCTATTAAGGCTTGGCGTCGCTCTATATGAAATAAGAAACTGTTGCAAGGCTTTCTCATCATTGACGGCCTTTCCTCCCCCTTTTAACTGGTTTCAAAAAACATCGGGGAATTCTTTCTGCAACTGTTTTGCGCAATCTAAGCTACACTCATTCCCGACAGCTTTCTGTGCTGAAAGATTTGTATTGTTACGACAGACAGAGTTAAGTGGCACATCCCGAAATCCGAGTTTTCCGATCCAATCTATCCCCAGTAAATCGGATTTACAGTTTTTCGAATCATAGCATTTACCAAACTCAGACTTACCACAAAAACTAAGATTCAATACAACTTCGTCGAGAAGAATTATATCTCGTCCAGTAGCACTTTTGGCATTATACGACGTAGGATGCAACTCCGGTCGTCCAATCTTTAACCATGTTGCTTTTGAAATCATAGTAATATCCGACCCTGTATCCACCTGTAACTTCATAGGAATACTCCCGTAATAAAGTGTTACAGATTTTCTCTTTGCAGAGGAACTCACTTCTCGTGTCTGCAGAGTAACATTAGAATTTCGTGAGATGTCTTGGCACTTATTCACATCATTAAACTTTTGGCATTCACCAGTACGGATATTTTTCCTCACTGTAAACTTGCTGCACTTTTGGATGTGACCCTTTTTACCACATTTAAAGCAATTGTTCTTCTTAAAACGACAAACTCTGGGAATGTGATAATCACCGCAACGCCAGCATCGTAACCTCCGATCCGTTCGATACTTCATTTGATCATTCGTAACACATCGCTTCTGTAATGTGGACTCAAGCAAGGCATTAATTTCAACGGAGTCATGACACTCCACCATCTGGGTATCATTTTTCAGGTTTACAATCCGCTGACATTCCTCAGAAACAGACTGTAAGGTTATATGACGATCAGCTTTGATTCTGGTTAATATGCGGGTGAGGACATCAGCACCTGCTGGCGACTTTAAACCGCAAAAAAAAACAAGACATTTGAAGTGGTCTGCAGTCTTTTCGGACAGTCGGAATCGCTCACATTGGGAATTCACAAGGCTGGCATAAGTCAAATAGTCATCGTTGAGTTTTTCGACTAGTTGCAAGCAACTGTATCGAGTATGAAAAAGAGATGACTGCTAAGAAGAGAAGAAACTAGTTGATTTTCGTGTGATTTTGCTATTTTTTATTTAATTGTAAAGTGAGCGGTAACTGGTACTGCTCTTCATTTCCTCCGCTGGACCTTGTTAATTGTGATTGGTTGTAATATCATTTTAGTATGCTAATTACTCTGTTTTTCCCAAGGTCGCTTTTGTAACTATATATACAAACTTGAATTATGATAGAATCGAATCTTCCTAGTGCTGCGTTGGTGTATTCTCGATTTTGTCTTGGGGTGAGCAACCAGTATCGAGTCGTTGGTCACGGTTGCGAGTATCAGTTGCCGCAGATACGTTTCCGATTAGAGTTGCGGTTAGTTCGTGCATAGCAGTAGGCGTTATATTCCAACATAACAATGACCTTTCCCAAAACATGCATGTCAGACACTTAACTGTGTCTAAATACTGTAGGTCGGCCGGCTTCTTCGGAAGGATATAATTACAGTATTTCTCATGCGCAGATACATCAAGCTTCCGAAGTAACAGTCTGAGTTTTGAGCCTTCATCCCAATCTTCGCAATCATTATTAAATAAGCCTTCATACCGTAAAAACCAGGCTTCGAAGGTTACTCCATTTTCTAGATCATAAACAAACTGTGATATTGAATTTGCAATGACTTCTGACGTCGACAGAATTTTCGGAGCTTGACTTTTGTGAGACTGATAAAGTTTAAACCATAAGCTCGATAAGAGTATTCTGTTGTTGTAGCAACAGCCTAATGTCTTCCATTATGAAGTATGAAACCTCCAACAATGAGGAAAATCTGAATTCAGTTTCCAGTCACCGTCGACGCTCCAATATCAGACGTAGGTTCTTCGTTTTAAGTATCCGTCTCCACTGTTGTATCTGAACAGGGATGGCTGATATTATCGATCTTGTTATCTGCAGCTCTATATCCTACAGCTAGCACCCAGCCTTGCCTTAATCTATTGCTCAGGCACAATAATCCGACTGATTTATCAAGAAGCCAACTAGTCACTCACACGCACGTATTACAACAACAACAATAAACCAATAATATACAAGATAGATATACAAGGTCTAGCCATTGACTCATCTATCTGTCACACTATATATTAACCAATCACATATCTTTCTCCAGATATGTCAATATCACAATCTGGTTTTTAGCTGCAGAAACATAAATGTGAATTTTTCCTTCAATCTGTTAAATACCTTGGATTTATATTTGATAAACATTGGCGCCGTCCAGATCCAGATAATATACATGCTATCACACAAATGCCTGCACCTACTGATGTGGTGACTTTAAGATCATTCTTAGGTATGATTGGATGTTATAGTGTTATTGTCCCATCTATGCAAAGGTTACGCCATCCTTTGAATCAACTTCTAAAAGCGAATGCAACATGGAATCGGTCAGAAGCATGCCAGAATTCCTTCGAAGTGCGTGCGCACTTCGGAAGAGTTCCTCACCAAAACACAACAACTGTATAGTGCTTCCTAGCTTTTGATGGGTTTTTTACTTCGTCATGATGATCATATTACTCATGAGTAACTAATTGTTTATTGTGTATCTCGTTGGGTGAATGTTGTTTTCCTATTCCTTCAGTTATAATTTGATTGACCAGTTATCTCAGCTTCATCATTGTTACGCTTTTTTGTATGAACGACAGACTGTCAGGATGTCATTGTTTTTGTTTAATCACCTTGAAATTTAGTAAAAAGCTAAATTTAGTATTGGTTAATAATGTAACCAGTATTATTTATTCATTTACTTCAAAATATAAATACTCGGCGAATCCAATACATTCTTCTGACTTTATTGACCTCATGTGAATTATTCCAGTGTGTTCAAGTTGATGTCTAGTGAAATCATTATGAATTACTACTAATTACTAATAAACTCCTCTAACCAACTCTACCAAGTACTGCTTACTGCTGCTGATACTATTATTACTACTACGATCACGACTATGACTACTGTGACACTACTACTATGACTAATACTATGAAATTGGTTCTCGTTTGTCATTGGTTTGTTAAGCCATTGTCTTTGATCTTTCGAGTTATACATCTAGTAATAAGGCAGCTACTTGCTGGTTAATTGGGCTCTTGTTGTTAGAAGTTAAATATTACCGTATCTACTTTTGCCATGTCTTGAAAATACGCGGTCAGTCACAATATGTGACATCGATAGTACCAATCAGTGCGCACACACGTCTGCCCTGTGACTACTAGTCCCAGACCAGGAATGAAAAACACAAAACAACCGAGCCAACCACCAAACAGTCAGATTACATTTCACCCATCCATTTAAATACATACAAAACCTGACCACGCAACGCACTAATAGAGAGATTAACATTTATACAAAATAGAAATAATAACTACCGAGAACTGAGGGTCTTTTGACAAAACATTTCGGAAAGTTAGTTGCTTTTTTCGAATCGTCAGAAATGAAAACTGTCACCATATTAAACGTGAACGACAAGGTGATTACTTCTAGACATCACTTTACAAGTATGAACAATGTACTTACTGTGATGCTGTTTTCATTAACCCAACATACCTAACTTCTACATCTTTCTTCATTCACCTGGAACATATTACTTTCTGTACAGTTACATGTCACAATAAATGTTTCACATGTATAAACTTGAAAACAGTCCTAAGATAGAAATAGTCATAAAGATAATTTCCGCTAAAATGTTATACTGTAATCTATCCTAAATGTCTTATGTTAACTTCTGCATCTAGTGATACATTGCAGAAGCCAGTGATATTCATGGACATAATAGTTTACTTGTTATACATTCTTATCTTGGGATGTATGTTAGAGTACACATGAATAGCGAAACTTTCCTTACCCACCCTTCCTGGTTTAAATTTGCTTGACTTTGGCTAGCTGAAATAAAGCATCCCGTATCGACTAATCTTCCACTTTGTATACTACGTATGAAACCTAGTTGACTACTTATGAGTTGGTTAAGGATAGTTAATAAGTTATGCTGGTGTGTTTCACTTAAAAAAGCAGATAGATACCAAGTATTATCTAAGCATCGGGTTTTATAGGAACCACAACCAAACGTTTCAATTAATCCGACTTCGTCGATTCTACACATTCTAGCCACCTTCAGTTTTTCTTTCATTCACCGATTGTATCATCATATACGTAATTCAAATACATAATTCAGACTGTTCAGCAAGTAATCTAAGAAGAAAACATAAGCAACTCTGCTTTCCACACTTTATTGATTGGATCAGCTTTAATTATTATTTTCAATAAACGTACACACAGTGTTACCATGTATATAGTAAATACGTTCCTAAGGTAGTAAGTACTTTCATTTCTTTTCCATTTACATATATATGCATCCCAAAAAACAATTGCTTATTCATAGTAACGACATGACTTTCGCCTTCGTGTACATCAGGAACTATCAACCGCAACTCGTTAACGTGCTGAGTGATCTAAACGAATGAACTAGGCACCCTGTAACAAGTGGCCCAACAACACCAGTAATACGCATTCAAACTTCCAATTCACAAACAGCAAACAAACACATTCTCTTAACACTAAAAACCTCCCTAAGACTCGATAAAGTCATTTTTGCATACGAATATCGTTCATTCATAATATAACTAACTCGATAAAATGTGTATTAAAACCTTCACCATACGAGCTTACTAGGAGCTCGCGTGTGAACAACTATAGGCAATCTTTAGCTAGCTTTATCACTGAAGTTTTTGACCGACATCTTCATTCACTTCACTGTAGCACAGTCAAACGTATATTCGTGAAGTATGCAGTTCATGATTGTAAGGATAGTAGGTCGATTGACACGTTTGTGTTATTGCTTGCAAAGTGATTTCTATTGAAATCCCAGTTTCTCCTTGAAAGTTTTCACCGATGGCGTACTTGTATAGAGTTTTAGCCGTTGGAACATTTATCAAGCTAGTTACTCATTATAAGAATCTGTCGTGTAATAATTAAGTGATTGTCAATTAAACAAGCGTAGGGTAGTCTACGCTAAATTGAGGCTTACCTCATGTGGTTGACGTCTACTTAAATATAATTGATTAGTAGACAACTAAGATTGGAATGTTGTCAATGGTTTTATGACTGGCTTTGGTCATATGACATGTTGTCTGTCTGTCTGTCTGTCTGTTAAATCAGTTAATTGAAACATGATGAAAATTGTTCACTTGACCTAGAATTCGAGCACTCGCTACTTACCAACGCATCATATCAACAAAATCAATCCTATCACAGGAGATGCAATAATCTTCGTCTTTTATTGTTGACTTAATTAGAGATGAAGCAGCTTGAAGCAGTCAGTCAATCAATGCCTGCTACACCATGTGGAACAAAGCCGCCGAACAGCCTTCTTCAGCCAACTCTGTATTAGGCTTTCCTTTCCAGCTATTTCTAAATGTTGTTCATTCTCTTTGTGTCCGTCTCCATTTCCTGACACAATGTGTTCTTGAGTATTCCTCTTTTCGCTTGGCCTTCAGCACTCCAAATTAGTACTTGTCTTATGACACAGTTTGATGATTTCCTAAATCTGTGTCCTATCCACGTTCAGCGTCTTTTCCGAATTTCTCCCTCGGCCGGAAACTGGTTGATTTTTTCTCTACCACAGAAGGTCTTTGTTGATGATATCTAGCTAACGGATTCGAGGTATCTCACGCAGACAGTTATTTACAAGTACTTATATCTTTTGAATGATGCTGTCGTTGTTCTCCAAGTTTCAGCTCCATACAACAGAACTGTTTCCACATTTGCATTGAAAATTGTCACTTAAATGTTGGTTAATAGTTGGTTTGAATTTCACATGTATTTCTGGTTGAGTTGTCATCTTGTGTTTATTCTATTTTATCTTGGGACTGAGTAGGCATCGGGAATATATGTAGGGGCCAGCTAGGCACTCATTAGTTTTTGTTACTATAATCTCGTGTGTACAAGGTTGCGTCAACTAATTAGTTATACGCCTTAAGTCAGCAGCTTCTTCTTGACACTTCTTGAATAAATATCTACTTGAGAACTTTCTTCGAAGCCTCACTAGTGAATGATCGAAGTTGTGTGAACGCTTGAAAACGTACGAAGACTGAATACCCTTTACGGTTTATTATTAAACTACTTAGTCTAGTAAAGACCTATATGGATTATCTGTTGTATTTTAGATTGCTAATCAAATTATCATCTCAGATGAATGTTATCACGTGTATTGAAATATCTGGAACGATAGAAAAGATTTGTGACTCAGGTGAACCATTTCGATAGTACTATGTTCTCGAAGCTGATTGCATTTTGAATAATTAATAACCAGTAGATAGATCAACAGTGTCCTAACCATTAATTAACCACACGATTAGATATATAAACAGTAGTCGAAGGAAATGAAAAATCTATCATGGACATGCAGTCGTTGTGGTGTACCTTATACCTTCACGGACAGAGGTATCAAATCCCTCAAGAGTTCAGATATGCAATGTTGGAATGATTGTTAACTAGAACGGAACCCGGATTGATAATAGTTTCTTAATGACTACTTCTAGCCGACTTACATTTAACCATGATAGATGCGATGTTGCGTCATTGATACTAGTAAACATATTGCAGCTTGTTCGATAGAATGCAATCAACAGGATTAGTTAAACATGACTTTGGTCAAACTCATTGTTCACTCAATGTTAATAACTAGTTTTTGCCTTCCTCAATATGAAATGTCATCAGTTTGTTATTGGTCTGTTAGTTGAATGGTGAACAAAGTTGTTCAATTACTTGATAGTATTCCAGATTTTCTAAGATTTTCATCAACATTGTTTCCTAGATGGTACGGTCACACCATCACCCAATTTGAATACCAATAAACAAGAAATCTTGGTTATTCAATACCTCAATTTTTGTTAATTCATTCATTACTCAAGGTTCTTAAGTTTTCTAGTATAAATTAATGAAGTTTTCAGCCAGTGGAACACTGTCAGTAGGTACAGTGTTAAATTATAACACACCAATAATTCTTCTGGGATTGGATGATGTGGAGATTGATAACCGTCCATTTGATACCACGAATTAGTTTGAATTAAGCAATCATTGATCATTCGGATGCACTGGACAGATGTTTTGTCCAAATACGGGACACCTCAGCAGTGCGTATTCATGACCCCACCAGGATCGAACCAAGGACCCACTGGTTTCTCGGAGAACGCTTTACCATTATACCACTGAGTCGGCTCTCAACGGTTGATGTTTCTAATTCAGTCAATTCGCAATACATTGCAGTACTGTAACTTTAAACTACTTATAAGTAGACAAAACATTATTTGGTTTAATTTAACATGAATTTCTTGACTTGAACAACATGCATTAATGATATGGTATAGCTCAGATTTTCTGTATTTTCAACTTCACCATGACTCACTTGTCAAAACGTTCGATTTTAAAGTGTGGCGTAAAGGCTTCGTAGTTTTCCACACGCACCTCAGTTTATTCAGCCTAATAGTATTTAGTGTTCATGTAAGAAACTTCACTTAAATCAGAATACTGTATCTACAATTAAGTACTATTTTGCATGGATCACTCATTATGAAAAGATATGAGACACTGTTCATTATCTTCAGACTAGCATTTTTTAGCCAGAGGGCACCAGATTAATCACTCTTTAATACTTGATACTATCGTAAATGAATAGAGAACGCTCATAAGTTTACCTGGTTGTGAACATGAGTTACAAGTGAAAGAACTAATCAATTTTAGGTAACGTATGTTAGAATTTATATTAGGAAACATCAGCTACTTCAACATTGTAGGTACATTCATAGTTACTTACCACTTATCTCCAACTATCTAAGATCACTTACATAGTGTGTCTATGTATTGCAGTGCAATTAAATCATGATCTCATTAGCATGGGTTCATTTACTCTTTTATTTCCCTATTTCATAAGTTTAAGAAGTCTTCAAACATCTTTCTTTACGCGAAATCCCTATTAATTCTCAAAGCATATTCATCTTACTGTATTTAGAAAACTTGAATCAATGCACCTATGTTCCAGGTTCTAAGTTGTACATGACTAACTGACTGAATTTGAAAATAGTCTGATATTCTATGTAAGACAGTGAAGTTATTTTCAGGCAAAAATCAGGAAGCACAATCTGTCGAGTCTATTCATTGTGTTATGAGACCCTTACTGTTGAGTTACGTCTAGTTAAACATTCAGCATTTATGATATTTGCATTGATCAAATTGTAAGCTTATTACAGACTCACTAACGATTGTCATATGTATTTCGCTTCTTA
>JAGWFQ010000067.1:0-18203 GCA_025215515.1 Schistosoma japonicum
TCTGAGCCATGCACTTCGTCCCCCTGATCCCTTTCAAGTCAGCCTCGCACAACTTTCCAATAACCCAAAGATAATCTCCAGAACAGCAGCACCTAACAGTATAATGTTACAGAAACTCGGACAATGCAGAAGCCTCGGGTATTCCCAACTCTTTCAGCTCTCACACAATCGCTGCAGTCCTATTAGTCGTACAAGTGCGAGTCACTGGCAAAAATTTAGTCTGATTAGTGTTGGCTGGTATAAGAAACAAAGTTGTGTCGGTATGCGTGCGAGCCAATATGAAGCAACTCTCAAATGCAGAGGACAGTAGGAAAAACGTGCCCCAAATGCCGAGAGCTGAAGAATTGAGTTCCTAACTGGATCGAATGAAGACACGCAAGAATGTGGTAAACACAGCAGCTACAAAGAGGCTACAGTCGCCACAGCATGGGACTGCGACCTTCCCTAAACCCGAGGCTTGATGTGACCTTAAAGCTGCTGACTGAGAGAGTACCGCCAAGGCTCAGTGTAGGATGCTTGTGGTCTGGAGCCTCTCCGGGAATCAGGATTCAGAAGAGTCTCTAGTAACGATGCATTCCAGGCTACAAAAGAAGAAAACCGTGGTTTAGTTTCATGGAAATGCAATGTAAATGGTCAGAGGGTTCCAAGGATTACATTATATAAACGAAAGAGGAATTTTTCTATTTACTAATGAATGACGAAAAAGCAATAAAATGAACCACGTTTACAGTCAGTTTGCTGCATACATGAACACTGCGATGTCAGGCTTGTGGAACGGCATACAGACTCGAAAACTACCACTTCCTTCAAGATGAACTACAGCTGTAAGGAAGTCTTTCTGTCCTACAGCTCTTATTTCCTACCAACACCACAAGGATTCAGGCAGAGAAGCAACATAAAATTAGGGCTTTCTAATTGCATTCCAGCCGGAAGCCCAGTACTTGACCAAGTTTCTACCTTTCCAAGCATGCTATGCTTCGTGGTAATATTTACACAACGGCTGTAGTAAATTTACAGAAAAAACGTTCCATTTTTTCAAACGCAATGTACCTATTTTGACAACAACCAAACTTACCCGTGGTTTGGGCATCTCGGATGCCAACGTCGGCAGTCTCATCCTGGGTGGGCATCGCATCGTGGTCCTTCAGGTTGGGCAACACTGGTCGTCCTGGTTGGGCATCTGAGCCATGCACTTCGTCCCCCTGATCCCTTTCAAGTCAGCCTCGCACAACTTTCCAATAACCCAAAGATAATCTCCAGAACAGCAGCACCTAACAGTATAATGTTACAGAAACTCGGACAATGCAGAAGCCTCGGGTATTCCCAACTCTTTCAGCTCTCACACAATCGCTGCAGTCCTATTAGTCGTACAAGTGCGAGTCACTGGCAAAAATTTAGTCTGATTAGTGTTGGCTGGTATAAGAAACAAAGTTGTGTCGGTATGCGTGCGAGCCAATATGAAGCAACTCTCAAATGCAGAGGACAGTAGGAAAAACGTGCACCCCAAATGCCGAGAGCTGAAGAATTGAGTTCCTAACTGGATCGAATGAAGACACGCAAGAATGTGGTAAACACAGCAGCTACAAAGAGGCTACAGTCGCCACAGCAGGACTGCGACCTTCCCTAAACCCGAGGCTTGATGTGACCTTAAAGCTGCTGACTGAGAGAGTACCGCCAAGGCTCAGTGTAGGATGCTTGTGGTCTGGAGCCTCTCGGGAATCAGGATTCAGAAGAGTCTCTAGTAACGATGCATTCCAGGCTACAAAAGAAGAAGAAACCGTGGTTTAGTTTCATGGAAATGCAATGTAAATGGTCAGAGGGTTCCAAGGATTACATTATATAAACGAAAGGAGAATTTTTTCTATTTACTAATGAATGACGAAAAGCAATAAAATGAACCACGTTTACAGTCAGTTTTGTGCATACATGAACACTGCGATGTCAGGCTTGTGGAACGGCATACAGACTCGAAAACTACCACTTCCTTCAAGATGAACTACAGCTGTAAGGAAGTCTTTCTGTCCTACAGCTCTTATTTCCTACCAACACCACAAGGATTCAGGCAGAGAAGCAACATAAAATTAGGGCTTTCTAAATTGCATTCCAGCCGGAAAGCCACAGTACTTGACCAAGTTTCTACCCTTTCCAAAGCATGCTATGCTTCGAGGTAATATTTACACAACGGCTGTAGTAAATTTACAGAAAAAACGTTCATTTTTTCAAACGCAATGTACCTATTTTGACAACACCAAACTTACCCGTGGTTTGGGCATCTCGGACTGCCAACGTCGGCAGTCTCATCTGGGTGGGCATCGCTGGTCCTTCAGGTTGGGCAACACTGGTCCCTGGTTGGGCATCTGAGCCATGCACTTCGTCCCCCTGATCCCTTTCAAGTCAGCCTCGCACAACTTTCCAATAACCCAAAGATAATCTCCAGAACAGCAGCACCTAACAGTATAATGTTACAGAAACTCGGACAATGCAAGCCCGGGTATTCCCAACTTTCAGCTCTCACACGATCGCTGCAGTCCTATTAGTCGTACAAGTGCGAGTCACTGGCAAAAATTTAGTTGATTAGTGTTGGCTGGTATAAGAAACAAAGTTGTGTCGGTATGCGTGCGAGCCAATATGAAGCAACTCTCAAATGCAGAGGACAGTAGGAAAAAACGTGCACCCCAAATGCCGAGAGCTGAAGAATTGAGTTCCTAACTGGATCGAATGAAGACACGCAAGAATGTGGTAAACACAGCAGCTACAAAGAGGCTACAGTCGCCACAGCATGGGACTGCGACCTTCCCTAAACCCGAGGCTTAATGTGACCTTAAGCTGATGACGAGAGTAACGCCAAGGCTCAGTGTAGGATGCTTGTGGTCTGGAGCCTCTCCGGGAATCAGGATCAGAAAGTCTCTAGTAACGATGCATTCCAGGCTACAAAAGAAGGAAAACCGTGGTTTAGTTTCATGGAAATGCAATGTAAATGGTCAGAGGGTTCCAAGGATTACATTATATAACGAAAGAGGAATTTTTCTATTTACTAATGAATGACGAAAAAGCAATAAATGAAAACACGTTTACAGTCAGTTTTTGCTGCATACATGAACACTGCGATTGTCAGGCTTGTGGAACGGCATACAGGTTTCGAAAACTACACGTCCTTCAAGATGAACTACAGCTGTAAGGAAGTCTTCTGTCCTACAGCTCTTATTTCCTAACCAACACCACAAGGATTCGGCAGAAAGCAACATAAAATAGGGCTTTCTAACCTTGCATTCCAGCCGGAAGCCACAGTACTTGACCAAGTTTCTACCCTTTCCAAAGCATGCTATGCTTCGAGGTAATATTTACACAACGGCGTAGTAAATTTACAGAAAAAACGTTCATTTTTTTCAAACGCAACGTACCTATTTTGACAACAACCAAACTTACCCGTGGTTTGGGCATCTCGGACTGCCAACGTCGGCAGTCTCTAGATGGTCGCCCTGGGTCGTCAACTTCATCTGTCCGATGCCCCTTTCTGGACAACATCGCCTGTACAACTTTGCCTTTACCCCAAGGACCCCTGCAAGTCAACAGCACCCTAAAGTGTAACCTAATATGAAGTCACCCTGGGTGGCGGGATTGAGTTTGGAGTCCCACTCCTAGACATACAGCCTGCCAGGGCTTACATGCTATGTCTGCACGCCTATTTAACCCATAGGTGGGGTGGATTGGTGAGTGTCCAGGACATATCCATATGCCGATGGGCCCTGGACCTGCACCTCTGGGGCTCCAACCTGCTCCCAGATCCCTAGCCATCTAGCCTGGCCTGCAAGGAGCCCAGTTACCATGGTGTACCACGCGGAGGCTGGCTTAGGGTCTTGTCCATGGAGAGGCTATGTGCCAGAAGGGGAGGCTTACGCGCTCGGCTCCCTTTTCATCCATACGGATTATCTGGCGGCCGACGCGGAACATGACTGATGGAGATGCACACACCCGTTTGTAATGGGATCGACATGAACATTAAGGCAAGAGCTAAATTAGGCGAAGGTACAGATGCATACACTGCTGCCTACTGGGCTGCTCGTCAATACAGAGATCACGTGCTATGCAAGAGGATGGTACTTTGTTTTAACAGGTCATGAGAAAGGAGCTATTATACACCTTCTTGATGGGACCCTGGTCACTATTTACATAGCAGCGAAAGCAAGTCTAAGGTTTCCTTGACATTCTGTCGGAACGGTGCATTGGCAACTACATCAGCACTTCCACGACAGCACTGGCGCATCACGTGGACCTGTGGGCAGGCCACACACCCCACAAAATTTAACCTACGAGATATTTAGGATTGAGAAATCACATTGAAAAAAGCAAAATATTAAATTAACGAGCAAAAATTTACTATGTATGTCAATTAAACTAGCTATCCTAACTGTTAAGGAGTTAACTTAAAAGTATTCTACGCCATTAGCAGCTAACCGTATTTAACGCAGAAGAGGATAACGAGTGACACCCTTATCCTAACCGCTTAAAGGCCAAAGCATCAACACAAAAATAATTTTGAAATGCCAGGTACAGTTTAACGTGAAGTACACAAAATGAAACAAATTAAAAAATTATTCCATCGCCGTAATGAATCCTTCGGAAACCAAGCCTGAAGGAGTGCGTTGTACAGCTCAGGACTAAGCCCTATCGAATGAAAATGTGGAAGAAACTCTGCAGGTCCTCCTGGGTGGGCAAAACTCATCGTCCTGGGATGGCAACCATGGTCATCCTGGGTGGGCATCGCTGGTTGTTCAGGTAGGGCAACACTGGTCGTCCCGGGTGGGCAATTCTGAGCCATGCACTTCGTCCCCCTGATCCTTTCAAGTCAGGCCTCGCACAACTTTCCAATAACCAAAGGATAATCTCCAGACACGCAGCACCTAACAGTATAATGTGACAGAAACTCGGACAATGCAGAAGCTCGGGTATTCCCAACTCTTTCAGCTCTCACACATCGCTGCAGTCCTATTAGTCGTAAAAGTGCGAGTCACTGGCAAAAATTTAGTCTGATTAGTGTTGGCTGGTATAAGAAACAAAGTTGTGTCAGTATGCGTGCGAGCCAATATGAAGCAACTCTCAAATGCAGAGGACAGTAGGAAAAACGTGCACCCCAAATGCCGAGAGCTGAAGAATTGAGTTCCTAACTGGATCGAATGAAGACACGCAAGAATGTGGTAAACACAGCAGCTACAAAGAGGCTACAGTCGCCACAGCATGGGACTGCGACCTTCCCTAAACCCGAGGCTTGATGTGACCTTAAAGCTGCTGACTGAGAGAGTACCGCCAAGGCTCAGTGTAGGATGCTTGTGGTCTGGAGCCTCTCCGGGAATCAGGATTCAGAAGAGTCTCTAGTAACGATGCATTCCAGGCTACAAAAGAAGAAGAAAACCGTGGTTTAGTTTCATGGAAATGCAATGTAAATGGTCAGAGGGTTCCAAGGATTACATTATATAAACGAAAGAGGAATTTTTCTGTTTACTAATGAATGACGAAAAGCAATAAATGAACCACGTTTACAGTCAGTTTTTGCTGCATACATGAACACTGCGATGTCAGGCTTGTGGAACGGCATACAGGTTCGAAAACTACCACTTCCTTCCAAGATGAACTACAGCTGTAAGGAGTCTTTCTGTCCTACAGCTCTTACTTCCTACCAACACCACAAGGATTCAGGCAGAGAAGCAACATAAAATTAGGGCTTTCTAAGATTGCATTCCAGCCAGGAAGCCACAGTACTTGACCAAGTTTCTACCCTTTCCAAAGCATGCTATGCTACATGGTAATATTTACACAACGGCTGTAGTAAATTTACAGAAAAACTGTTCCATTTTTTTCCAAACGCAATGTACCCTATTTTGACAACAACCAAACTTTACCCGTGGTTTGGGACATCTCGGACTGCCAACGTCGCAGTCTCCATCCTGGGTGGGCCATCGCTGGTCCTTCAGGTTGGGCAACACTGGTCGTCCTGGTTGGGCATCTGAGCCTGCACTTCGTCCCCCTGATCCCTTTCAAGTCGCCTCGCACAACTTTCCAATAACCCAAAGATAATCTCCAGAACAGCAGCACCTAACAGTATAATGGTTACAGAAACCGGACAATGCAGAAGCCTCCGGGTATTCCCAACTCTTTCAGCTCTCACACAATCGCTGCAGTCCTATTAGTCGTACAAGGTGCGAGTCACTGGCAAAAATTTAGTCTGATTAGTGTTGGCTGGTATAAGAACAAAGTTGTGTCGGTATGCGTGCGAGCCAATATGAAGCAACTCTCAAATGCAGAGGACAGTAGGAAAAACGTGCACCCCAAAATGCGAGAGCTGAAGAATTGAGTTCCTAACTGGATCGAATGAAGGACACAGCAAGAATGTGGTAAACACAGCAGCTACAAAGAGGCTACAGTCGCCACAGCATGGGGACTGCGACCTTCCCTAAACCCGAGGCTTGATGTGACCTTAAAGCTGCTGACTGAGAGAGTAACCGCCAAGGCTCAGTGTAGGATGCTTGTGGTCTGGAGCCTCTCCGGAGATCAGGATTCAGAAGAGTCTCTAGTAACGATGCATTCCAGGACTACAAAAGAAGAAAACCGTGGTTTAGTTTCATGGAATGCAATGTAAATGGTCAGAGGGTTCCAAGGATTACATTATATAAACGAAAGAGGAATTTTTTCTATTTACTAATGAATGACGAAAAAGCAATAAAATGAACCACGTTTACAGTCAGTTTATGCTGCATACATGAACACTAGCGATGTCAGGCTTGTGAACGGCATACAGACTCGAAAACTACCACTTTCCTTCAAGATGAAACTACAGCTGTAAGGAAGTCTTTCTGTCCTACAGCTCTTATTTCCTACCAACACCACAAGGATTCAGGCAGAGAAGGCAACATTAAAATTAGGGCTTTCTAAGATTGCATTCCAGCCGGAAGCCACAGTAACTTGACCAAGTTTCTACCCTTTCCAAAGCATGCTATGCTTCGAGGTAATATTTACACAACGGCTGTAGTAAATTTACAGAAAAAAACGTTCCATTTTTTCAAACGCAATGTACCTATTTGACAACAACCAAACTACCCGTGGTTTGGGCATCTCGGACTGCCAACGTCGGCAAAGTCTCATTCCTGTGTGGGCATCGCTGGTCCTTCAGGTTGGCAAACACTGGTCGTCCCTGGTTGGGCATCTGAAGCCATGCACTTCGTCCCCTGATCCCTTTCAAGTCAGCCTCGCACAACTTTCCAATAAACCCAAAGATAATCTCCAGAACAGCAGCACCTAACAGTATAATGTTACAGAAACTCGGGACAATGCAGAAGCCTCGGGTATTCCCAACTCTTTCAGCTCTCACACAATCGCTGCAGTCCTATTAGTCGTACAAGTGCGAGTCACTGGCAAAAATTTAGTCTGATTAGTGTTGGCTGGTATAAGAAACAAAGTTGTGTCGGTATGCGTGCGAGGCCAATATGAAGCAACTCTCAAATGCAGAGGACAGTAGGAAAAACGTGCACCCAAATGCGGAGAGCTGAAGAATTGAGTTCCTAACTGGATCGAATGAAGACACGCAAGAATGTTGTAAAACACAGCAGCTACAAAGAGGCTACAGGTCCGCCACAGCATGGGACTGCGACCTTCCCTAAACCCGAGGCTTGATGTGACCTTAAAGCTGCTGACTGGAGAGAGTACCGCCAAGGCTCAGTGTAGGATGCTTGTGGTCTGGAGCCTCTCCGGGAATCAGGATTCAGAAGAGTCTCTAGTAACGATGCATTCCAGGCTACAAAAGAAGAAGAAAACCGTGGTTTAGTTTTCATGGAAATGCAATGTAAATGGTCAGAGGGTTCCAAGGATTACATTATATAAACGAAGAGGAATTTTTTCTATTTACTAATGAATGACGAAAAGCAATAAAATGAACCACGTTTACAGTCAGTTTTGCTGCATACATGAACACTGCGATGTCAGGGCTTGTGGAACGGCATACAGACTCGAAAACTACCACTTCCTTCAAGATGAACTACAGCGGTAAGGAAGTCTTTCTGTCCTACAGCTCTTATTTCCTACCAACACCACAAGGATTCAGGTAGAGGAAGCAACATTAAAATTAAGGGCTTTCTAACCTTGCATTCCAGCGGAAGCCACAGTACTTGACCAAGTTTCTACTCTTTCCAAAGCATGCTATGCTTCGAGGTAATATTTACACAACGGCTGTAGTAAATTTACAGAAAAAACGTTCCATTTTTTCAAACGCAACGTACCTATTTTGACAACAACCAAACTTACCCGTGGTTTGGGCATCTCGGACTGCCAACGTCGGCAGTCTCTAGATGGTCGCCCTGGGTCCGTCTAAGCCATCAACTTCATCTGTCCGATGCCCTTTCTGGACAACATCGCCTTACAACTTTGCCTTTACCCCAAGGACCCCCTGCAAGTCAATCAGCACCCTAAAGTGTAAACCTAATATGAAGACCTAATATGAAGTCACCCTGGGTGGGCGGGATTGAGTTTGGAGTCCCACTCCTAGACATACAGCCTGCCAGGGCTTACATGCTATGTCTGCACGCCTATTTAACCCATAGGGTGGGGGTGGATTGGTGAGTGTCCAGGACATATCCATATGCCGATGGGCCCTGGACACTGCACCTCTGGGGCTCCAACCTGCTCCCAGATCCCTAGCCATCTAGCCTGGGCCTGCAAGGAGCCCAGTTACCATGGTGTACCACGTGGAGGCTGGCTTAGGGTCTTGTCCATGGAGAGGCTATGTGCCAGAATGGGAGGCTTACGCGCTCGGCTCTCCCTTTTCATCCATACGGAATTATCTGGCGGCCGACGCGGAACATGACTGATGGAGATGCACACACCGTTTCGTAATGGATCGACATGAACATTAAGGCAAGAGCTAAATGAGGCGAAGGTACAGATGCATACACTGCTGCCTACTGGGCTGCTCATCAATACAGAGATCACGTGCTATGCAAGAGGATGGTACTTTGTTTTAACAGGTCATGAGAAAGGAGCTATTATACACCTTCTTGATGGGACCCTAGTCACTATTTACATAGCAGCGAAAGCAAGTCTAAGGTTCCTTGAACATTCTGTCGGGAATCGGTGCATTGGCAACTACATCAGCACTTCCAACGACAGCACTGGCGCATCACGTGGACCTGTGGGCAGGCCACACACACCACAAAATTTAACCTACGAGATATTTAGGATTGAGAAATACACATTGAAAAAAGCAAAAATATTAAATTACCGAGCAAAAATTTACTATGATTATGTCAATTAAAACTAGCTATCCTAAACTGTTTAAGGAGTTACTTAAAAGTATTCTACCCATTAGCAGCTAACCGTATTAAAGCAGAAAAGAGGATAACTGAGTGACACCTTATTCCTAACCTGCTTAAAGGCCAAAGCATCGACACAAAATAATTTTGAAATGCCAGGTACAGTTTAACGGAAAGTACACAATGAAACAACTTTAAAAAATTATTCCATCGCCGTAATGACTCCTTCGGAAACCAAGCTGAAGGAGTGCGTTGTACAGCTCAGGACTAAGCCCTATCGGAATGAAATGTGGAGAAACTCTGCAGGTCCTCCTGGGTGGGCAACACTCGTCGTCCTGGGATGGCAACCCTGGTCATCCTGGGTGGGCATCGCTGGTGTTCAGGTCGGGCAACAATGGTCGTCCCGGGTGGGCATCTGAGCCATGCACTTCGTCCCCCTGATCCCTTTCAAGTCAGCCTCGCACAACTTTCCAATAACCCAAAGGATAATCTCCAGAACAGCAGCACCTAACAGTATAATGTTACAGAAACTCGGACAATGCAGAAGCCTCGGGTATTCCCAACTCTTTCAGCTCTCACACATCGCTGCCAGTCCTATTAGTCATACAAAGTGCGAGTCACTGGCAAAAATTTAGTCTGATTAGTGTTGGCTGGTATAAGAAACAAAGTTGTGTCAGTATGCGTGCGAGCCAATATGAAGCAACTCTCAAATGCAGAGGACAGTAGGAAAAACGTGCACCCCAAATGCCGAGAGCTGAAGAATTGAGTTCCTAACTGGATCGAATGAAGACACGCAAGAATGTGGTAAACACAGCAGCTACAAAGAGGCTACAGTCGCCACAGCATGGGACTGCGACCTTCCCTAAACCCGAGGCTTGATGTGACCTTAAAGCTGCTGACTGAGAGAGTACCGCCAAGGCTCAGTGTAGGATGCTTGTGGTCTGGAGCCTCTCCGGAGGAATCAGGATTCAGAAGAGTCTCTAGTAACGATGCATTCCAGGCTACAAAAGAAGAAGAAAAACCGTGGTTTAGTTTCATGGAAATGCAATGTAAATGGTCAGAGGGTTGCCAAGGATTACATTATATAAATGAAAGAGGAATTTTTTCTGTTTACTAATGAATGACGAAAAGCAATAAAATGAACCACGTTTACAGTCAGTTATTGCTGCATACATGAACACTGCGATGTCAGGCTTGTGGAACGGCATACAGGACTTCGAAAACTACCACTTCCTTCAAGATGAACTACAGCTGTAAGGAAGTCTTTCTGTCCTACAGCTCTTATTTCCTACCAACACCACAAGGATTCAGGCAGAGAAGCAACATAAATTAGGGCTTTCTAGACTTGCATTCCAGCCGGAAGCCACAGTACTTGACCAAGTTCTACCCTTTCCAAAGCCATGCTATGCTTCATGGTAATATTTACACAACGGCTGTAGTAAATTTACAGAAAAAACGTTCCATTTTTTCAAACGCAATGTACCTATTTGGACAACAACCAAACTTACCCGTGGTTTGGCATCTCGGACTGCCAACGTCGGCAGTCTCATTCCTGGGTGGGCATCGCTGGTCCTTCAGGGTGGGCAACACTGTCGTCCTGGTGGGCATCTGAGCCATGCACTTCGTCCCCCTGAGTCCCTTTCAAGTCAGCCTCGTCACAACTTTCCAATAACCCAAAGATAATCTCCAGAACAGCAGCACCTAACAGTATAATGTTACAGAAACTCGGACAATGCAGAAGCCTCGGGTATTCCCAACTCTTTCAGCTCTCACACAATCGCTGCAGTCCTATTAGTCGTACAAGTGCGAGTCACTGGCAAAAATTTAGTCTGATTAGTGTTGGCTGGTATAAAGAAACAAAGTTGTGTCGGTATGCGTGCGAGCCAATATGAAGCACTCTCAAATGCAGAGGACAGTAGGAAAAAACGTGCACCCCAAAATGCCGAGAGCTGAAGAATTGAGTTCCTAACTGGATCGAATGAAGACACGCAAGAATGTGGTAAACACAGCAGCTACAAAAGAGGCTACAGTCGCCACAGCATGGGACTGCGACCCTTCCCTAAACCCGAGGCTTGATGTGACCTTAAAGCTGCTGACTGAGAGAGTACCGCCAAGGCTCAGTGTAGGATGCTTGTGGTCTGGAGCCTCTCCGGAGGATCAGGATTCAGAAGAGTCTCTAGTAACGATGCATTCCAGGCTACAAAAGAAGAGAAACCGTGGTTTAGTTTCATGGAAATGCAATGTAAATGGTCAGAGGGTTCCAAGGATTACATTATATAAATGAAAGGAGGAATTTTTTCTGTTTACTATGAATGACGAAAAGCAATAAAATGAACCACGTTTACAGTCAGTTTGCTGCATACATGAACACTGCGATGTCAGGCTTGTGGAACGGCATACAGACTCGAAAACTACCACTTCCTTCAAGATGAACTACAGCTGTAAGGAAGTCTTTCTGTCCTACAGCTCTATTTCCTACCAACACCACAAGGATTCAGGCAGAGAAGCAACATAAAATTAGGGCTTTCTAACCTTGCATTCCAGCCGGAAGCCACAGTACTTGACCAAGTTTCTACCCTTTCCAAAGCATGCTATGCTTCGAGGTAATATTTACACAACGGCTGTAGTAAATTTACAGAAAAAACGTTCCATTTTTTCAAACGCAACGTACCTATTTTGACAACAACCAAACTTACCCGTGGTTTGGGCATCTCGGACTGCCAACGTCGGCAGTCTCATCTGGGTGGGCATCGTGGTCCTTCAGGTTGGGCAACACTGGTCGTCCCGGTTGGGCATCTGAGCCATGCACTTCGTCCCCCTGATCCCTTTCAAGTCAGCCTCGCACAACTTTCCAATACCCTAAAGATAATCTCCAGAACAGCAGCACCTAACAGTATAATGTTACAGAAACTCGGACAAGGCAGAAGCCTCGGGTATTCCCAACTCTTTCAGCTCTCACACAATCGCTGCAGTCCTATTAGTCGTACAAGTGCGAGTCACTGGCAAAAATTTAGTCTGATTAAGTGTTGGCTGGTAATAAGAAACAAAGTTGTGTCGGTATGCGTGCGAGCCAATATGAAGCAACTCTCAAATGCAGAGGACAGTAGGAAAAACGTGCACCCCAAAATGCCGAGAGCTGAAGAATTGAGTTCCTAACTGGATCGAATGAAAGACACGCAAGAAGTGTGGTAAACACAGCAGCTACAAAGAGGCTACAGTCCGCCACAGCATGGGACTGCGACCTTCCCTAAACCCGAGGCTTGTATGTGACCTTAAAGCTTGCTGACTGAGAGAGTACCCGCCAAGGCTCAGTGTAGGATGCTTGTGGTCTGGAGCCTCTCCGGAGGATCAGGATTCAGAAGAGTCTCTAGTAACGATGCATTCCAGGCTACAAAAGAAGAAGAAAACCGTGGTTTAGTTTTCATGGAAATGCAATGTAAATGGTCAGAGGGTTCCAAGGATTACATTATATAAACGAAAGAGGAATTTTTTCTGTTTACTAATGAATGACGAAAAGCAATAAAATGAACCACGTTTACAGTCAGTTTATGCTGCATACATGAACACTGCGATGTCCAGGCTTGTGGAACGGCATACAGACTCGAAAACTACCACTTCCTTCAAAGATGAACTATAGCTGTAAGGAAGTCTTTCTGTCCTACAGCTCTTATTTCCTACCAACACCACAAGGATTCAGGTAGAGAAGCAACTTAAAATTAGAGGGCTTTCTAAGATTGCATTCCAGCCGGAAGCCACAGTACTTGACCAAGTTTCTACTCCTTTCCAAAGCATGCTATGCTTCGAGGTAATATTTACACAACGGCTGTAGTAAATTTACAGAAAAAAAACGTTCAATTTTTTCAAACGCAACGTACCTATTTTGACAACAACCAAACTTACCCGTGGTTTGGGCATCTCGGACTGCCAACGTCGGCAGTCTCTAGATGGTCGCCCTGGGTCGTCTAGCCATCAACTTCATCTGTCCGATGCCCCTTTCTGGACAACAGCGCCTGTACACTTTGCCTTTACCCCAAGGACCCCCTGCAAGTCAACAGCACCTAAAGTGTAAACCTAATATGAAGTCACCCTGGGTGGCGGGATTGAGTTTGGAGTCCCACTCCTAGACATACAGCCTGTCCAGGGCTTACATGCTATGTCTGCACGCCTATTTAAACCCATAGGTGGGGGTGGATTGGTGAGTGTCCAGGACATATCCATATGCCGATGGGCCCTGGACACTGCACCTCTGGGGCTCCAACCTGCTCCCAGATCCCTAGCCATCTAGCCTGGGCCTGCAAGGAGCCCAGTTACCATGGTGTACCACGTGGAGGCTGGCTTAGGGTCTTGTCCACTGGAGAGGCTATGTGCCAGAAGGGGAGGCTTACGCGCTCGGCTCCCTTTTCATCCATACGGATTATCGTGGCGGCCGACGCGGAACATGACGGATGGAGATGCAACACAACCGTTCGTAATGGGATCGACATGAACATTAAGGCAAGAGCTAAATTAGGCCGAAGGTACAGATGCATACACTGCTGCCTACTGGGCTGCTCGTCAATACAGAGATCACGTGCTATGCAAGAGGAATGGTACTTTGTTTTAACAGGTCATGAGAAAGGAGCTATTATACACCTTCTTGATGGGACCCTAGGTCACTATTTACATAGCAGCGAAAGCAAGTCTAAGGTTTCCTTGAACATTCTGGTCGGAACGGTGCATTGGCAACTACATCAGCACTTCCAACGACAGCACTGGCGCATCACATGGACCTGTGGGCAGGCCACACACACCACAAAATTTACACTACGAGATATTTAGGATTGAGAAATACACATTGAAAAAAGCAAAAATATTAAATTAACGAGCAAAAATTTACTATGTTATGTCAATTAAAACTAGCTATCCTAACTGTTTAAGGAGTTTACTTAAAAGTATTCTACGCCATTAGCAGCTAACCGTATTAACGCAGAGAGAGGATAAAGAGTGACACCTTATTCCTAACTGCTTAAAGGCCAAAGCATCAACACAAAAATAATTTTGAAATGCCAGGTACAGTTTAACGAAAGTACACAATGAAACAACTTTAAAAAATTATTCCATCGCCGTAATGACTCCTTCGGAAACCAAGCTGAAGGAGTGCGTTGTACAGCTCAGGACTAAGCCCTATCGAATGAAATGTGGAGAAACTCTGCAGGTCCTCCTGGGTGGGCAACACTCGTCGTCCTGGGTGGCAACCCTGGTCATCCTGGGTGGGCATCGCTGGTTGTTCAGGTCGGGCAACACTGGTCGTCCGGGTGGGCATCTGAGCCATGCACTTCGTCCCCCTGATCCCTTTCAAGTCAGCCTCGCACAACTTTCCAATAACCCAAAGATAATCTCCAGAACAGCGCACCTAACAGATAATGTTACAGAAACTCGGACAATGCAGAAGCCTCGGGTATTCCCAACTCTTTCAGCTCTCACACATCGCTGCAGTCCTATTAGTCGTACAAGTGCGAGTCACTGGCAAAAATTTAGTCTGATTAGTGTTGGCTGGTATAAGAAACAAAGTTGTGTCGGTATGCGTGGCGCCAATATGAAGCAACTCTCAAATGCAGAGGACAGTAGGAAAAAACGTTGCACCCCAAATGCCGAGAGCTGAAGAATTGAGTTCCTAACTGGATCGAATGAAGAACGCAAGAATGTGGTAAACACAGCAGCTACAAAGAGGCTACAGTCGCCACAGCATGGGACTGCGACCTTCCCTAAACCCGAGGCTTGATGTGACCTTAAAGCTGCTGACTGAGAGAGTACCGCCAAGGCTCAGTGTAGGAATGCTTGTGGGTCTGGAGCCTCTCCGGGAATCAGGATCAGAAGAGTCTCTAGTAACGATGCATTCCAGGCTACAAAGAAGAAGAAAACCGTGTTTTAGTTTCATGGAAATGCAATGTAAATGGTCAGAGGGTTCCAAGGATTACATTATATAAACGAAAGAGGAATTTTTTCTGTTTACTAATGAATGACGAAAAGCAATAAAATGAACCACGTTTACAGTCAGTTTGCTGCATACATGAACACTGCGATGTCAGGCTTGTGGAACGGCATACAGGTCGAAAACTACACTTCCTTCAAGATGAACTACAGCTGTAAGGAAGTCTTTCTGTCCTACAGCTCTTATTTTCCTACCAACCACCACAAGGATTCAGGCAGAGAAGCAACATAAAATTTAGGGCTTTCTAGATTGCATTCCAGCCGGAAGCCACAGTACTTGACCAAGTTTATACCTTTCCAAAGCATGCTTGCTTCGGTAATATTTACACAACGGCTGTAGTAAATTTACAGAAAAAACGTTCCATTTTTTCAACGCAATGTACCTATTTTGACAACAACCAAACTTACCCGTGGTTTGGGCATCTCGGATGCCAACGTCGGCAGTCTCATCCTGGGTGGGGCATCCTGGTCCTTCAGGTTGGGCAACACTGGTCGTCCCGGGTGGGCATCTGAGCCATGCACTTCGTCCCCCTGATCCCTTTCAAGTCAGCCTCGCACAACTTTCCAATAACCCAAAGATAATCTCCAGAACAGCAGCACCTAACAGTATAATGTTACAGAAACTCGGACAATGCAGAAGCCTCGGGTATTCCCAACTCTTTCAGCTCTCACACAATCGCTGCAGTCCTTTAGTCGTACAAGTGCGAGTCACTGGCAAAAAATTTAGTCTGATTAGTGTTGGCTGGTATATAAGAAACAAAGTTGTGTCGGTATGCGTGCGAGCCAATATGAAGCAACTCTCAAATGCAGAGGACAGTAGGAAAAACGTCACCCCAAATGCCGAGAGCTGAAGAATTGAGTTCCTAACTGGATCGAATGAAGACACGCAAGAATGTGGTAAACACAGCAGCTACAAAGAGGCTACAGTCGCCACATGGGACTTGCGACCTTCCCTAAACCCGAGGCTTGATGTGACCTTAAAGCTGCTGACTGAGAGAGTACCGCCAAGGCTCAGTGTAGGATGCTTGTGGTCTGGAGCCCTCGGAATCAGGATTCAGAAGAGTCTCTAGTAACGATGCATTCCAGGCTACAAAAGAAGAAAAACCGTGGTTTAGTTTCATGGAAATGCAATGTAATGGTCAGAGGGTTCCAAGGATTACATTATATAAACGAAAGAGGAATTTTTTTCTATTTACTAATGAATGACGAAAAGCAATAAAATGAACCACGTTTACAGTCAGTTTTGCTGCATACATGAAACACTGCGATGTCAGGCTTGTGGAACGGCATACAGACTCGAAAACTACCACTTCCTTCAAGATGAACTACAGCTGTAAGGAAGTCTTTCTGTCCTACAGCTCTTATTTCCTACCAACACCACAAGGATTCAGGCAGAGAAGCAACATAAAATTAGGGCTTTCTAAATTGCATTCCACGCGGAAGCCACAGTACTTGACCAAGTTTTCTACCCTTTCCAAAGCATGCTATGCTTCGAGGGTAATATTTACACAACGGCTGTAGTAAATTTACAGAAAAACGTTCCATTTTTTTCAAACGCAACGTACCTATTTGACAACAACCAAACTTACCCGTGGTTTGGGCATCTCGGACTGCCAACGTCGGCAGTCTCTAGATGGTCGCCCTGGGCCGTCTAAGCCGTCACAATTCATCTGTCCGATGCCCCTTTCTGGACAACATCGCCTGTACAACTTTGCCTTTACCCCAAGGACCCCCTGCAAGTCAACAGCACCCTAAAGTGTAACCTAATATGAAGTCACCCTGGGGGGCGGGATTGAGTTTGGAGTTCCACTCCTAGACATACAGCCTGCCAGGGCTTACATGCTATGTCTGACGCCTATTTAACCCATAGGTGGGGGTGGATTGGTGAGTGTCCGGACATATCCATATGCCGAGGGCCTGGACACTGCACCTCTGGGGCTCCAACCTGCTCCCAGATCCCTAGCCATCTAGCCTGGGCCTGCAAGGAGCCCAGTTACCATGGTGTACCACGCGGAGGCTGGCTTAGGGTCTTGTCCATGGAGAGGCTATGTGCCAGAAGGGGAGGCTTACGCGCTCGGCCCTTTTCATCCATACGGATTATCTGGCGGCCGACGCGGAACATCACTGATGGAGATGCACACACCGTTGTAATGGGATCGACATGAACATTAAGGCAAGAGCTAAATTAGGCGAAGGTAAGATGCATACACTGCTGCCTACTGGCTGCTCGTCAATACAGAGATCACGTGTATGCAAGAGGATGGTACTTTGTTTTAACAGGTCATGAGAAAGGAGCTTATACACCTTCTTGATGGGACCCTGGTCACTATTTATAGCAGCAAAGCAAGTCTAAGGTTCCTTGAACATTCTGTCGGAACGGTTGCATTGGCAACTACATCAGCACTTCCAACGACAGCATGGCGCACACGTGGACCTGTGGGCAGGCCACACACACCACAAAATTTAACCTACGAGAATTTAGGATTGAGAAATACACATTGAAAAAAGCAAAAAATATTAAATTAACGAGCAAAAATTTACTATGTTATGTCAATTAAACTAGCTATCCTAACTGTTAAGGAGTTTACTTAAAAGTATTCTACGCCATTAGCAGCTAACCGTATTAACGCAGAAGAGGATAACGAGTGACATTATTTCCTAACTGCTTAAAGGCCAAAGCATCAACACAAAATAATTTGAAATGCCAGGTACAGTTTAACGTGAAAGTACACAATGAAACAAATTAAAAAATTATTCCATCGCCGTAATGGACTCCTTCGGAAACCAAGCTGAAGGAGTGCGTTGTACAGCTCAGGACTAAGCCCTATCGAAATGAAATGTGGAGAAACTCTGCAGGTCCTCCTGGGTGGGCAACACTCGTCGTCCTGGGATGGCAACCCTGTCATCTGGGTGGGCATCGCTGGTGTTCAGGTGGGC
>JAGWFQ010000014.1:0-13893 GCA_025215515.1 Schistosoma japonicum
AGGAATTGTGTATATTGGCGGCAGATTACAATGCATTCGTTGGATCTCAATTTATCTGTTGAGAACGTGTGAACTTGGAATATGGATGAATCGCCGGTAGTTATTTTGATCATGGTGAATGGTGGCGTGAGGATGAGGTGTGTGGGTTGTGGTTGATTTGCAGTAGTGTGTTGTAGGCGAATGGTAGACAGTAATCTAGATCATCACAGGAAACAGTGATGCATATCGGTGATCTGCATGATTGAAAAACTTCGATGTGTAAACAAGCAATCACCGATGTCCCGCATTGCGATTCAAACACTCTCGACAATCAGCCATTGCAATAGGTATGGTTGATGGGTATGTGTAATCTTGAGTGGGTGTATGTGTAGGTGTGGTTGTGTTGCAGTGTGTTTGAGTGTGGTTTAGTGTGTGTTTTGTGGTGTGCGTTGAGTGTTGAGAGTAGCAGTAACAAGAAAACATGTCAAGTATGAATGTGGCATGTGTGAATCTTGGATGTCGTCGTCAGATGGCAATGCATTGTGTGGATGACATTAAATTGTTAAGAGTTGTGTAACTTTGGTATATGAACGAATCAAGTCACCTTGCAGCCTGTTTAGATTATGCTGAATGAACAGCGTAAGATGAGTTGTGTGAATGTGTGGATTTGCAGAATTGTAATTGTAGGCAAAATGGTAGTTTGTAATCCTGTCATCACAGGAAACAGTCATCATTCGTTGATCTGCATGATTGACACTCGATGTGAAACAAGCAATCACCGATGTCCGATTGCAATTCAAACACTCGACAATCAGCCATTGCAATGGGTATGGTTGATGGGAATGTGTAATATTGAGTGGGTGTATGTGTAGGTGTGGTTGTGTTGCAGTGTGTTTGAGTGTGGTTTAGTGTGTGTTTTGTGGTGTGCGTTGAGTGTTGAGAGTAGCAGTAACAAGAAAACATGTCAAGTATGAATGTGGCATGTGTGAATCTTGGATGTCGTCGTCAGATGGCAATGCATTGGGTGGATGACAATAAATTGTTAAGAGTTGTGTAACTTTGGTATATGAACGAATCAAGTCACCTTGCAGCCTGTTTAGATTATGCTGAATGAACAGCGTAAGATGAGTTGTGTGAATGTGTGGATTTGCAGAATTGTAATTGTAGGCAAAATGGTAGTTTGTAATCCTGTCATCACAGGAAACAGTCATCATTCGTTGATCTGCATGATTGACACTCGATGTGAAAACAAGCAATCACCGATGTCCGATTGCAATTCAAACACTCGACAATCAGCCATTGCAATGGGTATGGTCTGATGGGAATGTGTAATATTGAGTGGGTGTATGTGTAGGTGTGGTTGTGTTGCAGTGTGTTTGAGTGTGGTTTAGTGTGTGTTTTGTGGTGTGCGTTGAGTGTTGAGAGTAGCAGTAACAAGAAAACATGTCAAGTATGAATGTGGCATGTGTGAATCTTGGATGTCGTCGTCAGATGGCAATGCATTGTGTGGATGACATTAAATTGTTAAGAGTTGTGTAACTTTGGTATATGAACTAATTAAGTCACCTTGCAGCCTGTTTAGAATTTGCTGAATGAACAGCGTAAGATGAGTTGTGTGAATGTGTGGATTTGCAGAATTGTAATTGTAGGCAAAATGGTAGTTTGTAATCCTGTCATCACAGGAAACAGTCATCATTCGTTGATCTGCATGATTGACACTCGATGTGAAAACAAGCAATCACCGATGTCCGATTGCAATTCGAAACACTCGACAATCAGCTATTGCAATGGTTATGGTTTGATGGGAATGTGTAATATTGAGTGGGTGTATGTGTAGGTGTGGTTGTGTTGCAGTGTGTTTGAGTGTGGTTTAGTGTGTGTTTTGTGGTGTGCGTTGAGTGTTGAGAGTAGCAGTAACAAGAAAACATGTCAAGTATGAATGTGGCATGTGTGAATCTTGGATGTCGTCGTCAGATGGCAATGCATTGTGTGGATGACATTGAATTGTTAAGAGTTGTGTAACTTTGGTATATGAACGAATCAAGTCACCTTGCAGCCTGTTTAGATTATGCTGAATGAACAGCGAAAGATGAGTTGTGTGAATGTGTGGATTTGCAGAATTGTAATTGTAGGCAAAATGGTAGTTTGTAATCCTGTCATCACAGGAAACAGTCATCATTCGTTGATCTGCATGATTGACACTCGATGTGAAAACAAGCAATCACCGATGTCCGATTGCGAATTCAAACACTCGACAATCAGCCATTGCAATGGGTATGGTCTGATGGGAATGTGTAATATTGAGTGGGTGTATGTGTAGGTGTGGTTGTGTTGCAGTGTGTTTGAGTGTGGTTTAGTGTGTGTTTTGTGGTGTGCGTTGAGTGTTGAGAGTAGCAGTAACAAGAAAACATGTCAAGTATGAATGTGGCATGTGTGAATCTTGGATGTCGTCGTCAGATGGCAATGCATTGTGTGGATGACAATAAATTGTTAAGAGTTGTGTAACTTTGGTATATGAACGAATCAAGTCACCTTGCAGCCTGTTTAGATTATGCTGAATGAACAGCGTAAGATGAGTTGTGTGAATGTGTGGATTTGCAGAATTGTAATTGTAGGCAAAATGGTAGTTTGTAATCCTGTCATCACAGGAAACAGTCATCATTCGTTGATCTGCATGATTGACACTCGATGTGAAAACAAGCAATCACCGATGTCCGATTGCAATTCAAACACTCGACAATCAGCCATTGCAATGGGTATGGTCTGATGGGAATGTGTAATATTGAGTGGGTGTATGTGTAGGTGTGGTTGTGTTGCAGTGTGTTTGAGTGTGGTTTAGTGTGTGTTTTGTGGTGTGCGTTGAGTGTTGAGAGTAGCAGTAACAAGAAAACATGTCAAGTATGAATGTGGCATGTGTGAATCTTGGATGTCGTCGTCAGATGGCAATGCATTGGGTGGATGACAATAAATTGTTAAGAGTTGTGTAACTTTGGTATATGAACGAATCAAGTCACCTTGCAGCCTGTTTAGATTATGCTGAATGAACAGCGTAAGATGAGTTGTGTGAATGTGTGGATTTGCAGAATTGTAATTGTAGGCAAAATGGTAGTTTGTAATCCTGTCATCACAGGAAACAGTCATCATTCGTTGATCTGCATGATTGACACTCGATGTGAAAACAAGCAATCACCGATGTCCGATTGCGAATTCAAACACTCTCGACAATCAGCCATTGCAATGGGTATGGTCTGATGGGAATGTGTAATATTGAGTGGGTGTATGTGTAGGTGTGGTTGTGTTGCAGTGTGTTTGAGTGTGGTTTAGTGTGTGTTTTGTGGTGTGCGTTGAGTGTTGAGAGTAGCAGTAACAAGAAAACATGTCAAGTATGAATGTGGCATGTGTGAATCTTGGATGTCGTCGTCAGATGGCAATGCATTGTGTGGATGACAATAAATTGTTAAGAGTTGTGTAACTTTGGTATATGAACGAATCAAGTCACCTTGCAGCCTGTTTAGATTATGCTGAATGAACAGCGTAAGATGAGTTGTGTGAATGTGTGGATTTGCAGAATTGTAATTGTAGGCAAAATGGTAGTTTGTAATCCTGTCATCACAGGAAACAGTCATCATTCGTTGATCTGCATGATTGACACTCGATGTGAAAACAAGCAATCACCGATGTCCGATTGCGATTCAAACACTCGACAATCAGCCATTGCAATGGGTATGGTCTGATGGGAATGTGTAATATTGAGTGGGTGTATGTGTAGGTGTGGTTGTGTTGCAGTGTGTTTGAGTGTGGTTTAGTGTGTGTTTTGTGGTGTGCGTTGAGTGTTGAGAGTAGCAGTAACAAGAAAACATGTCAAGTAGTGAATGTGGCATGTGTGAATCTTGGATGTCGTCGTCAGATGGCAATGCATTGGGTGGATGACAATAAATTGTTAAGAGTTGTGTAACTTTGGTATATGAACGAATCAAGTCACCTTGCAGCCTGTTTAGATTATGCTGAATGAACAGCGTAAGATGAGTTGTGTGAATGTGTGGATTTGCAGAATTGTAATTGTAGGCAAAATGGTAGTTTGTAATCCTGTCATCACAGGAAACAGTCATCATTCGTTGATCTGCATGATTGACACTCGATGTGAAAACAAGCAATCACCGATGTCCGATTGCGATTCAAACACTCTCGACAATCAGCCATTGCAATGGGTATGGTCTGATGGGAATGTGTAATATTGAGTGGGTGTATGTGTAGGTGTGGTTGTGTTGCAGTGTGTTTGAGTGTGGTTTAGTGTGTGTTTTGTGGTGTGCGTTGAGTGTTGAGAGTAGCAGTAACAAGAAAACATGTCAAGTATGAATGTGGCATGTGTGAATCTTGGATGTCGTCGTCAGATGGCAATGCATTGGGTGGATGACAATAAATTGTTAAGAGTTGTGTAACTTTGGTATATGAACGAATCAAGTCACCTTGCAGCCTGTTTAGATTATGCTGAATGAACAGCGTAAGATGAGTTGTGTGAATGTGTGGATTTGCAGAATTGTAATTGTAGGCAAAATGGTAGTTTGTAATCCTGTCATCACAGGAAACAGTCATCATTCGTTGATCTGCATGATTGACACTCGATGTGAAAACAAGCAATCACCGATGTCCGATTGCAATTCAACACTCTCGACAATCAGCCATTGCAATGGGTATGGTCTGATGGGAATGTGTAATATTGAGTGGGTGTATGTGTAGGTGTGGTTGTGTTGCAGTGTGTTTGAGTGTGGTTTAGTGTGTGTTTTGTGGTGTGCGTTGAGTGTTGAGAGTAGCAGTAACAAGAAAACATGTCAAGTGTGAATGTGGCATGTGTGAATCTTGGATGTCGTCGTCAGATGGCAATGCATTGGGTGGATGACAATAAATTGTTAAGAGTTGTGTAACTTTGGTATATGAACGAATCAAGTCACCTTGCAGCCTGTTTAGATTATGCTGAATGAACAGCGTAAGATGAGTTGTGTGAATGTGTGGATTTGCAGAATTGTAATTGTAGGCAAAATGGTAGTTTGTAATCCTGTCATCACAGGAAACAGTCATCATTCGTTGATCTGCATGATTGACACTCGATGTGAAAACAAGCAATCACCGATGTCCGATTGCGATTCAAACACTCGACAATCAGCCATTGCAATGGGTATGGTCTGATGGGAATGTGTAATATTGAGTGGGTGTATGTGTAGGTGTGGTTGTGTTGCAGTGTGTTTGAGTGTGGTTTAGTGTGTGTTTTGTGGTGTGCGTTGAGTGTTGAGAGTAGCAGTAACAAGAAAACATGTCAAGTATGAATGTGGCATGTGTGAATCTTGGATGTCGTCGTCAGATGGCAATGCATTGGGTGGATGACATAAATTGTTAAGAGTTGTGTAACTTTGGTATATGAACGAATCAAGTCACCTTGCAGCCTGTTTAGATTATGCTGAATGAACAGCGTAAGATGAGTTGTGTGAATGTGTGGATTTGCAGAATTGTAATTGTAGGCAAAATGGTAGTTTGTAATCCTGTCATCACAGGAAACAGTCATCATTCGTTGATCTGCATGATTGACACTCGATGTGAAAACAAGCAATCACCGATGTCCGATTGCGATTCAAACACTCTCGACAATCAGCCATTGCAATGGGTATGGTCTGATGGGAATGTGTAATATTGAGTGGGTGTATGTGTAGGTGTGGTTGTGTTGCAGTGTGTTTGAGTGTGGTTTAGTGTGTGTTTTGTGGTGTGCGTTGAGTGTTGAGAGTAGCAGTAACAAGAAAACATGTCAAGTATGAATGTGGCATGTGTGAATCTTGGATGTCGTCGTCAGATGGCAATGCATTGTGTGGATGACAATAAATTGTTAAGAGTTGTGTAACTTTGGTATATGAACGAATCAAGTCACCTTGCAGCCTGTTTAGATTATGCTGAATGAACAGCGTAAGATGAGTTGTGTGAATGTGTGGATTTGCAGAATTGTAATTGTAGGCAAAATGGTAGTTTGTAATCCTGTCATCACAGGAAACAGTCATCATTCGTTGATCTGCATGATTGACACTCGATGTGAAAACAAGCAATCACCGATGTCCGATTGCGATTCAAACACTCGACAATCAGCCATTGCAATGGGTATGGTCTGATGGGAATGTGTAATATTGAGTGGGTGTATGTGTAGGTGTGGTTGTGTTGCAGTGTGTTTGAGTGTGGTTTAGTGTGTGTTTTGTGGTGTGCGTTGAGTGTTGAGAGTAGCAGTAACAAGAAAACATGTCAAGTATGAATGTGGCATGTGTGAATCTTGGATGTCGTCGTCAGATGGCAATGCATTGTGTGGATGACAATAAATTGTTAAGAGTTGTGTAACTTTGGTATATGAACGAATCAAGTCACCTTGCAGCCTGTTTAGATTATGCTGAATGAACAGCGTAAGATGAGTTGTGTGAATGTGTGGATTTGCAGAATTGTAATTGTAGGCAAAATGGTAGTTTGTAATCCTGTCATCACAGGAAACAGTCATCATTCGTTGATCTGCATGATTGACACTCGATGTGAAAACAAGCAATCACCGATGTCCGATTGCGATTCAAACACTCTCGACAATCAGCCATTGCAATGGGTATGGTCTGATGGGAATGTGTAATATTGAGTGGGTGTATGTGTAGGTGTGGTTGTGTTGCAGTGTGTTTGAGTGTGGTTTAGTGTGTGTTTTGTGGTGTGCGTTGAGTGTTGAGAGTAGCAGTAACAAGAAAACATGTCAAGTATGAATGTGGCATGTGTGAATCTTGGATGTCGTCGTCAGATGGCAATGCATTGTGTGGATGACAATAAATTGTTAAGAGTTGTGTAACTTTGGTATATGAACGAATCAAGTCACCTTGCAGCCTGTTTAGATTATGCTGAATGAACAGCGTAAGATGAGTTGTGTGAATGTGTGGATTTGCAGAATTGTAATTGTAGGCAAAATGGTAGTTTGTAATCCTGTCATCACAGGAAACAGTCATCATTCGTTGATCTGCATGATTGACACTCGATGTGAAAACAAGCAATCACCGATGTCCGATTGCAATTCAAACACTCGACAATCAGCCATTGCAATGGGTATGGTCTGATGGGAATGTGTAATATTGAGTGGGTGTATGTGTAGGTGTGGTTGTGTTGCAGTGTGTTTGAGTGTGGTTTAGTGTGTGTTTTGTGGTGTGCGTTGAGTGTTGAGAGTAGCAGTAACAAGAAAACATGTCAAGTATGAATGTGGCATGTGTGAATCTTGGATGTCGTCGTCAGATGGCAATGCATTGGGTGGATGACAATAAATTGTTAAGAGTTGTGTAACTTTGGTATATGAACGAATCAAGTCACCTTGCAGCCTGTTTAGATTATGCTGAATGAACAGCGTAAGATGAGTTGTGTGAATGTGTGGATTTGCAGAATTGTAATTGTAGGCAAAATGGTAGTTTGTAATCCTGTCATCACAGGAAACAGTCATCATTCGTTGATCTGCATGATTGACACTCGATGTGAAAACAAGCAATCACCGATGTCCGATTGCGATTCAAAACACTCGACAATCAGCCATTGCAATGGGTATGGTTTGATGGGAATGTGTAATATTGAGTGGGTGTATGTGTAGGTGTGGTTGTGTTGCAGTGTGTTTGAGTGTGGTTTAGTGTGTGTTTTGTGGTGTGCGTTGAGTGTTGAGAGTAGCAGTAACAAGAAAACATGTCAAGTATGAATGTGGCATGTGTGAATCTTGGATGTCGTCGTCAGATGGCAATGCATTGGGTGGATGACAATAAATTGTTAAGAGTTGTGTAACTTTGGTATATGAACGAATCAAGTCACCTTGCAGCCTGTTTAGATTATGCTGAATGAACAGCGTAAGATGAGTTGTGTGAATGTGTGGATTTGCAGAATTGTAATTGTAGGCAAAATGGTAGTTTGTAATCCTGTCATCACAGGAAACAGTCATCATTCGTTGATCTGCATGATTGACACTCGATGTGAAAACAAGCAATCACCGATGTCCGATTGCAATTCAACACACTCGACAATCAGCCATTGCAATGGGTATGGTCTGATGGGAATGTGTAATATTGAGTGGGTGTATGTGTAGGTGTGGTTGTGTTGCAGTGTGTTTGAGTGTGGTTTAGTGTGTGTTTTGTGGTGTGCGTTGAGTGTTGAGAGTAGCAGTAACAAGAAAACATGTCAAGTATGAATGTGGCATGTGTGAATCTTGGATGTCGTCGTCAGATGGCAATGCATTGTGTGGATGACAATAAATTGTTAAGAGTTGTGTAACTTTGGTATATGAACGAATCAAGTCACTTTGCAGCCTGTTTAGATTATGCTGAATGAACAGCGTAAGATGAGTTGTGTGAATGTGTGGATTTGCAGAATTGTAATTGTAGGCAAAATGGTAGTTTGTAATCCTGTCATCACAGGAAACAGTCATCATTCGTTGATCTGCATGATTGACACTCGATGTGAAAACAAGCAATCACCGATGTCCGATTGCGATTCAAAACACTCGACAATCAGCCATTGCAATGTTTATGGTTTGATGGGAATGTGTAATATTGAGTGGGTGTATGTGTAGGTGTGGTTGTGTTGCAGTGTGTTTGAGTGTGGTTTAGTGTGTGTTTTGTGGTGTGCGTTGAGTGTTGAGAGTAGCAGTAACAAGAAAACATGTCAAGTATGGATGTGGCATGTGTGAATCTTGGATGTCGTCGTCAGATGGCAATGCATTGGGTGGATGACAATAAATTGTTAAGAGTTGTGTAACTTTGGTATATGAACGAATCAAGTCACCTTGCAGCCTGTTTAGATTATGCTGAATGAACAGCGTAAGATGAGTTGTGTGAATGTGTGGATTTGCAGAATTGTAATTGTAGGCAAAATGGTAGTTTGTAATCCTGTCATCACAGGAAACAGTCATCATTCGTTGATCTGCATGATTGACACTCGATGTGAAAACAAGCAATCACCGATGTCCGATTGCAATTCAAACACTCGACAATCAGCCATTGCAATGGGTATGGTCTGATGGGAATGTGTAATATTGAGTGGGTGTATGTGTAGGTGTGGTTGTGTTGCAGTGTGTTTGAGTGTGGTTTAGTGTGTGTTTTGTGGTGTGCGTTGAGTGTTGAGAGTAGCAGTAACAAGAAAACATGTCAAGTATGAATGTGGCATGTGTGAATCTTGGATGTCGTCGTCAGATGGCAATGCATTGGGTGGATGACAATTAAATTGTTAAGAGTTGTGTAACTTTGGTATATGAACGAATCAAGTCACCTTGCAGCCTGTTTAGATTATGCTGAATGAACAGCGTAAGATGAGTTGTGTGAATGTGTGGATTTGCAGAATTGTAATTGTAGGCAAAATGGTAGTTTGTAATCCTGTCATCACAGGAAACAGTCATCATTCGTTGATCTGCATGATTGACACTCGATGTGAAAACAAGCAATCACCGATGTCCGATTGCGAATTCAAACACTCTCGACAATCAGCCATTGCAATGGGTATGGTCTGATGGGAATGTGTAATATTGAGTGGGTGTATGTGTAGGTGTGGTTGTGTTGCAGTGTGTTTGAGTGTGGTTTAGTGTGTGTTTTGTGGTGTGCGTTGAGTGTTGAGAGTAGCAGTAACAAGAAAACATGTCAAGTATGAATGTGGCATGTGTGAATCTTGGATGTCGTCGTCAGATGGCAATGCATTGGGTGGATGACAATAAATTGTTAAGAGTTGTGTAACTTTGGTATATGAACGAATCAAGTCACCTTGCAGCCTGTTTAGATTATGCTGAATGAACAGCGTAAGATGAGTTGTGTGAATGTGTGGATTTGCAGAATTGTAATTGTAGGCAAAATGGTAGTTTGTAATCCTGTCATCACAGGAAACAGTCATCATTCGTTGATCTGCATGATTGACACTCGATGTGAAAACAAGCAATCACCGATGTCCGATTGCGATTCAAACACTCTCGACAATCAGCCATTGCAATGGGTATGGTCTGATGGGAATGTGTAATATTGAGTGGGTGTATGTGTAGGTGTGGTTGTGTTGCAGTGTGTTTGAGTGTGGTTTAGTGTGTGTTTTGTGGTGTGCGTTGAGTGTTGAGAGTAGCAGTAACAAGAAAACATGTCAAGTATGAATGTGGCATGTGTGAATCTTGGATGTCGTCGTCAGATGGCAATGCATTGGGTGGATGACAATTAAATTGTTAAGAGTTGTGTAACTTTGGTATATGAACGAATCAAGTCACCTTGCAGCCTGTTTAGATTATGCTGAATGAACAGCGTAAGATGAGTTGTGTGAATGTGTGGATTTGCAGAATTGTAATTGTAGGCAAAATGGTAGTTTGTAATCCTGTCATCACAGGAAACAGTCATCATTCGTTGATCTGCATGATTGACACTCGATGTGAAAACAAGCAATCACCGATGTCCGATTGCAATTCAACACTCTCGACAATCAGCCATTGCAATGGGTATGGTCTGATGGGAATGTGTAATATTGAGTGGGTGTATGTGTAGGTGTGGTTGTGTTGCAGTGTGTTTGAGTGTGGTTTAGTGTGTGTTTTGTGGTGTGCGTTGAGTGTTGAGAGTAGCAGTAACAAGAAAACATGTCAAGTATGAATGTGGCATGTGTGAATCTTGGATGTCGTCGTCAGATGGCAATGCATTGTGTGGATGACAATAAATTGTTAAGAGTTGTGTAACTTTGGTATATGAACGAATCAAGTCACCTTGCAGCCTGTTTAGATTATGCTGAATGAACAGCGTAAGATGAGTTGTGTGAATGTGTGGATTTGCAGAATTGTAATTGTAGGCAAAATGGTAGTTTGTAATCCTGTCATCACAGGAAACAGTCATCATTCGTTGATCTGCATGATTGACACTCGATGTGAAAACAAGCAATCACCGATGTCCGATTGCGATTCAAACACTCGACAATCAGCCATTGCAATGGGTATGGTCTGATGGGAATGTGTAATATTGAGTGGGTGTATGTGTAGGTGTGGTTGTGTTGCAGTGTGTTTGAGTGTGGTTTAGTGTGTGTTTTGTGGTGTGCGTTGAGTGTTGAGAGTAGCAGTAACAAGAAAACATGTCAAGTATGAATGTGGCATGTGTGAATCTTGGATGTCGTCGTCAGATGGCAATGCATTGGGTGGATGACAATAAATTGTTAAGAGTTGTGTAACTTTGGTATATGAACGAATCAAGTCACCTTGCAGCCTGTTTAGATTATGCTGAATGAACAGCGTAAGATGAGTTGTGTGAATGTGTGGATTTGCAGAATTGTAATTGTAGGCAAAATGGTAGTTTGTAATCCTGTCATCACAGGAAACAGTCATCATTCGTTGATCTGCATGATTGACACTCGATGTGAAAACAAGCAATCACCGATGTCCGATTGCAATTCAACACTCTCGACAATCAGCCATTGCAATGGGTATGGTCTGATGGGAATGTGTAATATTGAGTGGGTGTATGTGTAGGTGTGGTTGTGTTGCAGTGTGTTTGAGTGTGGTTTAGTGTGTGTTTTGTGGTGTGCGTTGAGTGTTGAGAGTAGCAGTAACAAGAAAACATGTCAAGTATGAATGTGGCATGTGTGAATCTTGGATGTCGTCGTCAGATGGCAATGCATTGTGTGGATGACAATAAATTGTTAAGAGTTGTGTAACTTTGGTATATGAACGAATCAAGTCACCTTGCAGCCTGTTTAGATTATGCTGAATGAACAGCGTAAGATGAGTTGTGTGAATGTGTGGATTTGCAGAATTGTAATTGTAGGCAAAATGGTAGTTTGTAATCCTGTCATCACAGGAAACAGTCATCATTCGTTGATCTGCATGATTGACACTCGATGTGAAAACAAGCAATCACCGATGTCCGATTGCAATTCAACACTCTCGACAATCAGCCATTGCAATGTTTATGGTCTGATGGGAATGTGTAATATTGAGTGGGTGTATGTGTAGGTGTGGTTGTGTTGCAGTGTGTTTGAGTGTGGTTTAGTGTGTGTTTTGTGGTGTGCGTTGAGTGTTGAGAGTAGCAGTAACAAGAAAACATGTCAAGTATGAATGTGGCATGTGTGAATCTTGGATGTCGTCGTCAGATGGCAATGCATTGGGTGGATGACAATAAATTGTTAAGAGTTGTGTAACTTTGGTATATGAACGAATCAAGTCACCTTGCAGCCTGTTTAGATTATGCTGAATGAACAGCGTAAGATGAGTTGTGTGAATGTGTGGATTTGCAGAATTGTAATTGTAGGCAAAATGGTAGTTTGTAATCCTGTCATCACAGGAAACAGTCATCATTCGTTGATCTGCATGATTGACACTCGATGTGAAAACAAGCAATCACCGATGTCCGATTGCAATTCAAACACTCGACAATCAGCCATTGCAATGGGTATGGTCTGATGGGAATGTGTAATATTGAGTGGGTGTATGTGTAGGTGTGGTTGTGTTGCAGTGTGTTTGAGTGTGGTTTAGTGTGTGTTTTGTGGTGTGTGCGTTGAGTGTTGAGAGTAGCAGTAACAAGAAAACATGTCAAGTATGAATGTGGCATGTGTGAATCTTGGATGTCGTCGTCAGATGGCAATGCATTGTGTGGATGACAATAAATTGTTAAGAGTTGTGTAACTTTGGTATATGAACGAATCAAGTCACCTTGCAGCCTGTTTAGATTATGCTGAATGAACAGCTCTACATGAGTTGTGTGAATGTGTGGATTTGCAGAATTGTAATTGTAGGCAAAATGGTAGTTTGTAATCCTGTCATCACAGGAAACAGTCATCATTCGTTGATCTGCATGATTGACACTCGATGTGAAAACAAGCAATCACCGATGTCCGATTGCAAATCAACACTCTCGACAATCAGCCATTGCAATGTTTATGGTCTGATGGGAATGTGTAATATTGAGTGGGTGTATGTGTAGGTGTGGTTGTGTTGCAGTGTGTTTGAGTGTGGTTTAGTGTGTGTTTTGTGGTGTGCGTTGAGTGTTGAGAGTAGCAGTAACAAGCAAACATGTCAAGTATGAATGTGGCATGTGTGAATCTTGGATGTCGTCGTCAGATAGCAATGCATTGTGTGGATGACAGTAAATTGTTAAGAGTTGTTTAACTTTGGTATATGAACGAATCAAGTCACCTTGCAGCCTGTTTAGATTATGCTGAATGAACAGCTCTACATGAGTTGTGTGAATGTGTGGATTTGCAGAATTGTAATTGTAGGCAAAATGGTAGTTTGTAATCCTGTCATCACAGGAAACAGTCATCATTCGTTGATCTGCATGATTGACACTCGATGTGAAAACAAGCAATTACCGATGTCCGATTGCAAATCAACACTCTCGACAATCAGCCATTGCAATGTTTATGGTCTGATGGGAATGTGTAATATTGAGTGGGTGTATGTGTAGGTGTGGTTGTGTTGCAGTGTGTTTGAGTGTGGTTTAGTGTGTGTTTTGTGGTGTGCGTTGAGTGTTGAGAGTAGCAGTAACAAGCAAACATGTCAAGTATGACTGTGGCATGTGTGAATCTTGGATGTCGTCGTCATATAGCAATGCATTGTGTGGATGACAATAAATTGTTAAGAGTTGTGTAACTTTGGTATATGAACGAATCAAGTCACCTTGCAGCCTGTTTAGATTATGCTGAATGAACAGCGTAAGATGAGTTGTGTGAATGTGTGGATTTGCAGAATTGTAATTGTAGGCAAAATGGTAGTTTGTAATCCTGTCATCACAGGAAACAGTCATCATTCGTTGATCTGCATGATTGACACTCGATGTGTAAACAAGCAATCACCGATGTCCGATTGCGATTCAACACTCTCGACAATCAGCCATTGCAATGGTATGGTTCTGATGGGAATGTGTAATATTGAGTGGGTGTATGTGT
>JAGWFQ010000056.1:0-125000 GCA_025215515.1 Schistosoma japonicum
TGAGCTGAATATAATCATAACCTTTAGTTGTTTGTATTCGTCACAAATCGATTTCTGTTGGGTATCAGTTAAAAAATATGAAGCACTGAACAGCAGCTTCATCCTAGTATAGAACAACTCAGTAGTATGCACTTTTCATGGTCCCTCCCTCCAAGGAATTCAATTTAATGCCTTCAAGCCTCACTGTGAAATCCTAACGATCTACACCATCGCCAGTTGATATCTGACGATAGAAATTTCACTTTGATCAATTAATGATAGAGCACGCAGTCAATCCCAATGATGATAACTGTCTCACTCTATGCATGTTTCATTAGTGGACAATTTGTATTTTCGAACTTTAACTCACATACTACTTATTAATACTACTTAACCTCTAATGATACTTAAACTGATATCAGATGTTAATGTAAAAATTAACACTTTAAATAAAGGAAAAAAGTAGATCTCTGTTAACAGATAATGATTTCTCATAGAAAATTACTGTCATTTAAGGCTACACTAACTGAACTATCTTACTTACTTACGCCTGTTACATCTCTCGGAGGAGCATAGGCCGCTCATCAGTATTCTGAACTGTCTACTTTTATTTTATCTTCATAGAATATCAACTCTCTTATGTGAACTTGAAAATTTATTTGATTTCTATGGCATATCAGTTGCTGTTGTCAATGGTGTAAAGTGAGTTTAATGTTATTCATGATACTGATATAAATTATAAAATTAATTAATGAATTCATCACAGATTGATGTTGGCAGGGCATCATTGCAAACCATGGAAAGTACTGGACGAGCTGATTTGTCCTAGTATGAGATTTGAGTGTAGTGTTCATCATAGATCCTATTCCAAGGGCTGCGAGTTGGCGAACATTTAATCCCCTATACCACTGGACCGGTATCTAATGATCGAATTCCTACTTCTATAAATTTGTAATAAATAATGCAATGATCATTTATTATCAAAGGGGATAAGTGCATTACTCCTGACAAGTCTGAACTCCACGTAGATGTTAAACCTTGACTCTGAATCAGTCACAGTAACTTAGGTGTATGTATTCTTTATCTTCCTCCATAACTTCCTACTTGTTGAATTCTATTCCAACATTAATCTTGTTAATTTGACAGTTGTTGTTGAAATAAGAAGAAATAATTAAACAGATGGTTTATTGTATTATGTAACTCTTTATCAATGAGTACTAACAACTTCACCATAGATTGAATTCAGTATTTTAACATTTCATAATCAACACTTTATTGCTAACACCATTATGAATAGTTAATGTATACCAACTAAAAGCAAAGTGTCAACTATCATCAGTAAACAATTCATAAGAGTAAGTAGAAGGGAGAGGCTGCGGAAGTGAAGACTTTTTCCCATTCTGAATAATCTACTATTCATTGAACTTATTTATTCATTAATTTTATTCAATAGATTAGTTAAATTAACCGAAGAATATGAAAATAGTTTGCCAAGTTTAACAAGTGATATTCTATTAACATGTGTAGAAGATTCCCAAACAATACGTCGAATTATGAATGAACCAGTAAGTGATATTCATTCTACTTTATACTTGTACTTTACTTACTTAATTTTAAGTAAGGTACATCTAGCCGATGAGTCCCAAATAGGACGAAACGGGCGTTCTGGATTCCACTAGCCAGTCACAATTCAAATTAAATGATAATTTTAATTTTGTTGTTAATCTGAATTAGATAATCACTGAGAACTAAGAACTGGCCTTCTGAACATCTTGAATAATGCTGCAAGTATATATGAGATTTGTTTCTTTCTTCTATTTAAACAAAGAAATATTTATTTAAGATTGGTTTATATCATTGCCTAGATTAGTTTTAGGAAGTTGAGTGAGTTGACTACTTCACGGAAGTCGCACCAACTCTGACAGTTTGGTGTCCTGATGAAATCTGAACCCGAGTTCACTAACTCCTTTTTGTCATATACTAACTTGCTTCACTTGTGGCATAAGCAAGGTCTCCGTCTCTTAACGTAAGGCTGAGTGTACTGCACAACAGTCTGCTTTGTTTTAATCTATGGATGCAAAATATCAGCCATGAAAATAAATATGTCTAAGCTCCAGGTCTTTGGTTTCTTATTTCCTCCTGTGTATCATAGGATATGTGAATAGGCAATAGTGATGTTGGACACATTTGATAATAAGAAAAAATGACGATCAGTTGAAAGGCTTGTTAAACATTATTGGCTGAGGCCGTTTGGACATATGTTGAGTATGCTCGACCACCACCTACCTCCTCGCTCGATGCTGAGTGGGGTAGTAGTAAGATGGAAGAAAAGTAGGGGCAGTCAAACTAAAGCTTGGCATTTCATGAAGTATTAGACTACTTGTCTAACTTATGTTGGTGAATGCAGACTTCCTAGTTGTGGTCCGCTTGATAATTACGATGACTGCCTAGAGACACTTCGTGATATGGCTTAGAATCAATCACAGTGGCACAAGTGTATTCACCTTTCATCCTCCTCTAGATCTTAATTTCCATTATTTTCTCATACATACGTTTGCTTCAATTCTTTCTTTTTAATTGTATTGTGGTGTTGATCTTCTACGTATAATCTCGCGGTGATAATCGAGGCTTGGTAACATGAACCTATGCGCATACGCTTCAGGTCAGTTATTTATGACCGACTGACTTCTGGCTTTGTAAGGAAAACATAATTATTAGTTGAAGCTTATACAATACCCAACTATAATCAACATGGATCTACTGATGACTAACACCAGGTTGGGAGTGTCGCGGGGTGGGGTGGGGAATAATGTATGTAGATCTAGTAAAAACACATGATCAGCAGAGTTAAACAATTTTAAGGGGAGGTAAGACAAATATCACCAATGGTAATAGATGAAGTAGTGTATTGTCACGTATTAACTCAAGTACGAATATCATTTTAATAGTTGAAGAATTAAGATTCTACCAATCAATGAAATTACAAGTATAACTGTTATGAATGGAATCATCAAAAGAAAAATTGTATTCGATGATTTTATTCAATCACTCAGATAGTTCCTTTCATAGTTATAAAACTAGCAAGGATCTTGTGACAGTGAATGGACGTATTAAGTTTCTTTGATGTCATGTCAAGAATATAAAAATCGATTTCGTCTGAAAAGTTGCTTAGAGAAATCTGAATACACTAGATTAAAAGAAAAAAAACATTTTAGTCTTAATGGTATCTATCCACCTTACATTGAATTATATCAATTAATCAAGATCAAAATTACCAAAAATACATGAATTCATTTGAATCCTTTCGTTGATCTTATATGGGTAAGTAAAACTATCTAAATTCAGTAATCTAGTTGTGAATGTAGTGATGTATGACACGAAGAAAACTGAATTTGAGTCCCGGTGTCAATATCAACATTTATATTAACATACAGTCAACTGATGAGTCTAAGTTAGGGCGAAACTCGCGACCAGGATATCACTTGTCAAATACAATCCAGCTTCAATGTATGGATATTATTCTAAAAAAAAACGCTATGATGATATGATTTTAAAATAAACGAAGAGTCGATAGAATTGAATTATCTGTTCTGCAATTAGCTAATAGACTAACTCTCTACCATCGATTTGATAGAACTATAATGATGATTTCTAGTTTACGAAAAACTATAAATACACGTGATTTATTGTACATATTCTAAGCTAACTGACATCCGATTTCATTCATCTCATCTATCTTCTTCAGAAGTTATCATATGGTATTTTAAGTTTTCAATCACAGACCATATCATTTAAAAACAAGGATCTAATGATAGATCCTCTATATAAACGTTCTATGATTGTTCTATGATCTACAAAAAGATGTAACCTGTTAGATGGAATAAATGTTGATGAAATTCATGAACTAAATCATCAATATATCGATTATTTGCATTATATTAATGGTAAAACAGATAAACACAAAGTGGTTCAGGTTCATCACATTTTTGATGGATCTTGAAGATCTTTATTACTTGATGAGCATACTTTTAAATTCTGTCTTCACTATCAACTGCTAAGGTTTCGCGAGTTTACGGTGACACCTAGATAACCGCTAACGAACGAAAGACCAGTGACACAGTAACAGGAAGCTAAGCTATTAGGCAGCGCCCCAGCCCAGCTAACTAGAGTAAGAAGTCCAAAGACAGCAAGAAGCGTTTATTCCACAGGCAGCCTGTCAGACGACATCATCACACACAACTCCTGTATATATATACAAAAATAGAGAGCGTCCTTGGAATGTTACAAATAGCGTACTAAAATAAACAACGAACCAATAAGATTTAGTGTCTTACCAAGTGGGAAATACGGACTGAAGGTGAGAAGGGAACGTTTTGGCGCGAAAACAGGAAATTCAAATTTACACAATAAAATCACAAAAATCACAGGTTTGCCAAGTGAGTTTTGGGTATCTAACATCCCCAACAACAACATTCTTGATATTGAATCATTGTCATCGATATAACAACGTCTTGATTTCTACGTAAGACGATGTTTGGTATACAAGTAAGATGAATGAAACCTAAATGAGGGTTCGAGCGTGCTGCTACCCTGACGAGTTAATCGGGTTTGCCTATTGTTATGACTCAGTCGGGCTGCACTGGCTACAGTAATTACTCCTCAAGGTTCTTCCATGCCAGGTAGTTCGGTTGAAGAGTGATGAAACCAAAAGCAGCAAATATTAGGTCCGAGGACTACTTAGTTCAAGATTATACGATCAGCATTACCAATAATTAGTGACATAGGATGACATATTATAAATTCAGTTGGAATGGGATGGATGCATACACTCTTCGTGCTATACGACTTATGCTACAAACATTGGCTATTGTTTCCTATGAATTTTGTTGATCTCATCTCGTTGCAGTGTTGCTATCTTACATCATGTACTAAGTGTTTATCTGTAATAGACCCTAGATTGGTTATTGCTGATATAGATTTTAAATACGAAGTGAATACATGAAATAAAACTACTGAATTCAATTTATTTATACTACTTATTTTCTGCTTAACTCAGGGTTCTTCATTTAGAGGTCGACATGGTACTACAAGAGCTGCAATAAAAATTCAATCAATATTTCGACGTTTCCGTGCACAAAAGCAATATGCAGAACAGAAGTAAGTTAAAGTTATTACTGTTTTATCAGGTGTTTTTATTTGTTGCTATGTAATTTAATGACTTGCGGCATATTATGTATATTTTCATTTAGTTGCTACCGTAATATACATCGAATCAGTAAGGAACCAAAATATACTTTCAACGTTGTGGTGAATAGTACAAATGAAAATATTGATGAAAATGTAGTAATAACATAATTACAAGGAAAGAAGATGCCATACATGATCATTTCATATGGTTGCGGTTATGAAATGTAATTAGTCAAGACTTAAAGCCTAAGGGGTTAATAGTTTTGACTATTCAATATGTTGCGAAGTTATTCAAGTGTAACTTGTTGTAAATGTCCGTCATGCTAACAAACATGCTGCTATGAACTAATGGGTATGATTAAATGGTTGGTGTAATCTAGTGCACACAAAGTTCCAATGATAATCGCTAATGAGTGTGCCTAGATGGTCCCAACGCGTTTGCCCAATACCCACTCAATCCCAGTCCTGAATAGAAAGAACACAAGCTGATAAACCAACCCGACAAATCGTATTGCATTTCAAGCATTCCTTTATATATACATCAGCTAGATTACACAGTTATTCAATTAGGAATTTAACAACAATGTAAAACAAGGGAGACAGCGGTAGTGGATGGAGGTAACGTGTACACAATCAATTAACTGTAGTTCATAAATGATAAATCATATTCTTACAGTTAATGTACTAAATGGAAGGATAGGGCATGAAAAACATAATAATGATAGGAAATAAATGTTTACTTTACACACAACTAAGCAACTGAAAAAATCTTCTAGGACGTAGTTCTGGAAGTTAGTTATTCTTCTTTAATGGACCAACACAACAATGTGTGGACGGCATTTCCAGTAAACTTTAATTTTATTCATATCACATGACAAAATACTGTAAAAGACAAACACGTGACTAGTGGAGTTCAACCATGTCGGGTGTGAGGTGGTTACTCACTGGTGACAATAGACTGAGGTCGCGAAAATGTATCACAAAATGACTGAGTTAGAAATATCAACCGTTGAAAGCCGATTCATTGGTTTATTGATAAAGAGTTCACCATGGAACCAGAAGGTCCTGGGTTTGATCTCTTGTAGGATGAGGTCACGAATATCCACTACTGAAAAAGCGTTTATTTCTCACAAACACCAACTTTAAGCGTAAGGAAAGACATCGGTTAACATGCCGGCCTTCACAATCAACTCAACGCTGGACTCAAAGAGACCACAATGCCATCAGCCATCGTTGGAGAGGCTTGATAAAAGACTGCCGATCATTTTGAAGCACATGTTTAGACTCAGATCATGCTTTAGTACGAGCGTGTATTAGTCTGCGTCTCACTGGACGTAAAACATCCACGACAAGGATTCCCCTCAGAGTTCAACTTAATGATGAAAAAGTCAAAAATACATTTCAGGAACAACTAGAAAACCTAATTAGTCAACTACGTAAGCTATACCTATCCTGAGCTAGCCTGGAATGATATCCAAAAAGTTGTTGAAACAGCAGTAATATCTACTAGTTAACTAAACCAAAAGGTTAAGATAACTCAGTGGATTTCAGCTGCATCTGCTGGACTGATAGATGCTCAGCAACACATCCCGTCTGGTTCTGAACATGATGAGAAACGAAGACAACTTAAAAACAAGCTGGTCAAAAGCTTACGCAATGATCGTGAGTAGTGGTGGGTGGCGAAAGCTAAAGAGATTGGGAAGGCAGCGGCAATAGGTAACAGTCGACAACTGTTCAGACTTATCAAGGAAATGGGTACAAAACATTGTAAACTGTTTAAAGGTATGTTTGATTACACAAAAGATAATGTAGCTGGATTCTTCTGCGTATTTGCATCTACGTTTTCCTTTAATAATTAATCATTTTCCTCATAGGTATTCTGAGGAATTTTCCGGAAAGTACCAAGACTCCCTATTTTCGCACTTTCTATAAACAAAAGTGATAGTTGTTGCCAACCTAATTAACAGAGACAGTCAGCTTGTCACAGATATGAAAGATAATGAAACTGAATTGAATTTAGTAATGTCCACAATAATGATGAAGGACTATGTTACAAAGATACTTAAAGAAAACTGTTAACAGAATAGGAAGGTTCAACCGAAGAAATAGATTATCACTAAGGTTGTATCATTACGAAACGGAACTTTGGAAGAGATTAAATGAATAATACAATCGACTATGCATTTATGAATATCAAGGATAGAGTATTGAAAAGGAGCAGATAAACTTTTCCTATCAGATTAAGTGTATTTAATGTTATGTACGTTAGGGTGGGGGGGGGAGAAGGATGAGCCGTATGTCTTGTTTAAAGCAGATTCCTAAATTCCTCCAAAGATTTTAGAAAACTTTAGAAATAAGTTAGTAATTAGCATTTTACTCATTAGAAACAGGAAACAACATTCAATTTAGATACAGGAAAAATCCTTCATGATGGTTTTTACTTCGTATAAAGAAGAACTAACAGTCGAAGCTCTACACATCTAAATGATATAAACAAATAGGACTGAGTATTGTTAGCTGCATTATGAGGGTGACTAATGAGAACAATGAATTTTGACACTAGCTACTACTCTAACATCCTATTACTATCTAATACTGTGAAATACAAATGAATAACAGTCTTTCAGTGTGATTAACGTTAATAAATAAATTTACCGGTGTCGACTGGCTACGTTAACACTCCATCACAGACATCATAACTTATTCAGTTATTTATTCTGTTTAGTATAATTTGTCTTAACATCACAGTTGAATTATGCCACCGGTAATCAACTAGACATTCACTCTTTGACTCATAATAATTCATCATATTGATTAAGGTTTACTGATTCTTAAATTTACAGGATTTGACAATAAGTCAATCCTTTAGACAGTCTATTGTTCTCCTTGATCACAAACAATGACGGAGGGGATCTGTGTAAATGTAAATGTAAATGTTATTCCTAACATATAAACTCTACACTCATCAACACAGCTTCCTTCATCCACGACATTGACACATTGGTTCACTTATGTAATATGTTTATACCCTGTATACAAGTTAACAATCATAGTGATTTTCGGTTATTTCCTTTATGAAACTCAAACAATTCTGGAGACGTTTAATATCGAAATTTCTATTAATTTAATTCATTGAAATCGTTTTACAAATATGTTTCAATTGAAATGAGGTGGTTATGTGAAGATACACATTAAGTTTTGTTGATTGAATAAGTCATAGATTAATGTTGGTAGGGTACAATCGAAAACAAGGAAACACTGAATAGATATTTCGTCCTAGTATGAAAATGAGAATTCTACCAATGGATACCTGTCAATTAGTACAGTGGGTTAGGTGTTTGTTAACTTAAAGTCCCTGGGATAGAATCAAGGGTACGCACTACTAAGGTATCCCATTCCTAGGACTGAAACAGCTGTTCAGTGTTCCCTAGTTTTCAGTAATATCCTCCCAGCATCAATCCATGACATTCTATGTATTTAAATATTCTCTAAGTGACTTGAAATTTCACTTTATATTCCTAAGGTCTATTTATGTATTGTGCAAGTTCCTTTTATACAGACTCGAACTAGCATTTTATGGATTTTATTCATACACATTAAAATGAAATTTTTGGTTAAGATTACTATTTCATTTATTTGTGAGGAGGGGTAGTGAATCTTAAAATGATTTAGCCATCTGTCTAACTTTACTGGTAACATGGATCAAAGTAGACGACAGCGCATTCATTCTAATATCATGTACTTCCGTACTTTGTCTATATATGTCACTTATATTTCTAATATACCTTTACTTTAAGTAAATAATGAACTGAACATCTTGTAAGAAAGCCATAGAGATTAAACTGAAAGAATTGAAACATATCACCTATTGGTATAAAAGTTAGACAGAATATGTACTGTCACAAAGACGAAAGATTATAGATGGGGTTTAGTATACGGAGTAAGTGGATTATGCACCAAGTCAAGATGATAGTTTAAATAATCCTGTAAGAGTAAGGCGTTCATCGCCCAGAAGGCTATTGGTTTGATTGAATGAAGCGGGAATCTTACTATTTAATACAGGCTCAATGTTACAGAAGTTTAGAAATGCCATAATCCAATGCCTCTATGTCAAAACCTAAGGTGCGCACTGTTAAGGAGTCCCATACTAAAACAAAACATCTGTCTAGTACTACGTGGTTTTCAATGGTACCTTACCGACATCAATTTATGACGATTTCAATCAACGAAGACCTAATACCAATCTCTACAAATAACTGCACATTTACTCCATCTATGCATATGAATATGCAAGTATGGCACATCACAACTTTTCAATCATTCTATTCTTTTCTTTTTAAAATAGTAGTTGAATGTAGTATTTATGAATCAAACTGAACAACTTAACAGTTTTCCATGTCTCTGATTCTACTGTCTAGAACATTAACAACTTCATTATAATAAATTCTTTATTGTTATATGCATTGTGTACCTAATGGGTGATCTTATGATGTCAAACAAGGATATTACCAGTTGATAACTTAAAAGTAAATGCTTGAGTACCTGATCCCAATGTTGAGTATCACAACAAATTAAATGATACACGAATAATGTATTCGAGGCGATCACAATGCCATATGCAACAGATGACACTTCAGTCTATAACAAATCATGGAATATACAAGTTCATACATTGTCAACGTACTGTAAAGTAGTCTATAAGTATGACCGACCGGACCACCTGTGACAACATGGGATGAGTCATTTGATAGGACGAAGCGTCTGAACAGTCACAATACAAATTAAATGTTAAAAGATAAATTTCCAATAACAAGCCTGAAAGTTTTGGGTTTAATCCCTAGTGGGATATGTAAGTTGTAAATGACTAAGAATTCTTATAATCGAATAGAGCAGTGCCAGTTCTTAATTTTCGATGGTTATCTGACAAATCGTATCAAGCCATCTCCATGAAACCAAATTATAACTTCACAACAAGTTCTATCCTACTTCAAATTTATAAGTAGTAGATAATTAGTTTATTTTAACAATCATATTTCAATGTAGTCACTGTATTACATGATCTTGCACCACAGTAACAGATAGAGTAATAAGTAAAATGTACCAGTGACTTGCATATATCCATAAAAAATATCGATTAGTTTACACCCCCTTCCTCCTCTCTATTACTGAATGATGATATTTTAGTCCGATAAAAAGTGAATTGCGTCATGAATATATCGACAGTAATTATTTTGGCTGTGATACTATTAGATCTGGATCTGTATAACACAGAGTGTCTTAGTTTTCGTCAAAATTGTGTGTAGACTTTATTGCCAACTTCGCTGATAAAATATTCAGTCGTGATTACAGTAAACGAAAATAATGTGATTTGAGTTGGATTTTGGTTGGCAAGCGAAATGTAAGGCTTGCGTTTCGTTTTGTTCAGAATTCGTCAGTAGGAAGTACCTGCATCCAGGTATTGATGTTTACAGTCGACTGTTTGAACTCAGTAACCTTGTAATGAATGCGGTTATGAATGGCAAGAAATGAACTAAGGTCAAGTCCTAATATTGACATCAAATGCGGGACTGCAGGTATATTCAAAAGACGAGTCCTAAATAGGAGGAAACGCATGTCCTGTATTCCACTTGCCAGTCAGAATCCAATTCAAATAATACTTGCAAACTTTCATTATATCAGGGCGATCTGCTTGGGATGTACATGTGGCAACAGAGACTGATCAATTTCAGTCCATAACAAATCAATAGGAAGATTTAAATACATTCCGAAGATAATTTAAGCTGTTTTCAGTAAATTAACACAACCGCAGGAGTTGAAACCTAGCCAAGTTTCCTTTTATAAGTAGTATAACTCATCATAATAATCTTGTAATATGAATAAGTTTAATTCTATTTCAATAATAAAAAGTCATCTAAAAGTGTTTTTATCATTATTTTATTATTACTGTTTTTATTATCATTCAAAAATTGAGTATGTTCAACTACCGTCTATCTCGTTGGCTGAGGTAGGAGTAGGATGGAAGAATCCTCAAAAGTAGGGTTTAATTAGTTTGTTTGTTGAATCTGGTTAGCGTGTTTTTTTAGCAAGCTTGTGTTTTACGGGATAGGGGTGCTAGCCCTATGCCCAACCCTCCTCCTTTAGCCGGGCTTGGGACCGGCAACAACCCTAGAAGAGCTGCGGGCGGAGTTGGAAAGTAGGGTGGCCAAATAGAAATATAAGGTGACTTCATAAAGACTTTAACTATTAGCCTGAACCATATTGGTAGATACAGACTACATCGTTGGAGTTCGCACGAAAGGCGTGATCAGTCTCTCGAGATGCTTAATGACAGTCGGTTATAATCGGTAACAAGCTAGAAAGTGTATTCAGTTTTTATATTCTTGTAGGATACTAAGTTCCATTATTCTTGCGTAGATACCTTTGCTTATTTCTTCCTGATGAATAACATTGTCGTATTGCTTTGGTAAATTTATTTCATTCTACTAATTTGTTATAGTAACTTTTGCTTACGTACAGATATATAAGGTTCTAACTCATCCATGTCTGTCCATGATGTATCATCACTATTATTATTGTTATTACTCTAATGATAGACGTCTTCGTGGAGCAGCTGCCATCATATCAACTGCATGGATACGTTATAAGAAATTGAAATGGTTAAGAGAAAGATTATCAGATACTAGAAAATATTGTACAGAAATATCACAGAAAAAATTAAAAGTAAGAAAAATATTTCATTCTTTAAGTATAATTTTGCATTACAAATTAAGATCATTGTTTGATTAGACTGCACTCTCTGAGTTGAATGGTTTATTTGTAGCGCTTCCATCATCAACCTGGACGAGTTCGTCTACTTGAACTCCTGACAGGTGAATGACAACAATTAAGTTATTTAATGCAAAGAATACAATATAACCAGAAACCATCCTGTTAAGTTATTAGTTATTAGTTTGGTAAGCTATTGAAATTTAGAAGAACAACGAACAGATCTTACATCATAATTTGTGATGGTATAATCAATGACGTGCACCGATAAACTCACATTTACTAGAATCATTGATCTTCACTTCTTGTTACTAACATGATATCATTAAGTCACTTAATTGATCTTAAAAGTTTGAGTTTTTTTCAAGTTCTGAGAAATCATGATGCAGTTTGAATATGATCTGTTATCATCGGTGTGAAATTTCTTCATATGTCGTCAACTTCAACCAATACAGATAACAGTTGATGGAATAAATAATGCAGTCTAGCAGGAACTAATAAGGTGATTACGGACTGACCAATGCCTTTAAGTTTGCCCTAATCATGTTAGTTCGAAACCGGTTAGAAGAACACTAGTTAACTAAGTCAATAAATAGAGTCAATTCATATTTCAAACAAGTTAAAGTTGATCACATAGCTCACCAGTTAGTAAAATAGCATTCATATAAAACAAATGCAATAAAGACGGGATATTGGATGGGATTTGAAAGACGATATGATTACACAGTTAATTACTTGTAGTTCATCAATGAAAAATAATGTGACAACAGTTAATGTGTCTAGTATGAACTTTGGGTGAGAGGAAATAAACATTTGAAATAATTGAAATAGTTCCAGTCAGCTGAGACAAGGGGTAGTAATAAAAAAAATTAGTGAAGAGAGAGGTTAAGTGATAGACGAATTTGTCGGTGGACTGAATCTGCCCTTCCCCCGCCCCTACCTCTTCATGTTTAACAATACAACTAACATTTTAAATGATAAACTCTATATCCCTTCCTAATCATTTTATCATTTTTACTGCTAATCAGAATGCTTCAATATTAACCTTCACGTTTTACAACTCATGGACTCATGTACCTAAATGTTTGCCCATGAGTTCATTCTTCAGTCTCCCAGTTTATCATAGCTCTACTTTAAAACTGATTTGTTTAACTTCATAGAGATAAAAAAAACATTTCTAATCAAATTAATTAGTACTAAGTGTAACTTAATCTTTTCACGTAACCGGGAAGCATCATCAATGAACAAGGAGGATCCGATGCAAATGTAAAGGTAAAGATTGACAAGCACGGGCAGAAATCTCACAGTTGAAGAGTATATGGAACTCCAAAAAACTAACAAACAACCTCAAAATCAGACTCTTCAATTCGAACGTCAAGACAGTTCTGCTGGATGTAGCTGAAACGTGGACAACTACTTCAAACATTCTCAGGAGGGTACAGGTATTCGTAAATAACTGTCTATACAACCTAAGATACTGAATGTCCGTTGGACGGAAACCATCAACAACTAGCTAACTATGGGAAATAACAAAGCAACTTCCAGCCGAAGAGGAAATTAGAAAACGACGTCGGAAATGGATGGGACATACATAACGGAAATCATCAGACTGTATCACGAGACAAGTATTAACTTGGAACCCTGTTGGGAAAAGAGGGAAGCTATAGAACACAGTGCGTCAATAATCGGAATCAGACTTTAAAAGGATAAACAGCAAACGGAAACAACTGGAAAGGATTGCTGTAGACTGAGTTCAATGGAGAATACTAGTGAGCTGCCTACGCTCCTCTGTAAGGGGTAACGATCGTAAGTAAGTAAGTAACTCAAACTGATATTACTAAATGTAAAACATAAATATGATAAAAGTTGAAGAATGAATCGAGATCTTTATACATTCATATACAGAATGCATCCAACACAATGAACAGAACAATTCAGTGAACTATTGAACGTATGATGGTTACTTTCAACAAAGTATCCATATTTATTCAATGAGATTTTAAAGACTCATAGGTAGATCTATGTAGATCACAGTCAATCTATTACACTTTACAATATCCGAACTATATTATGACATTATTACGTAAGTGTTATTTTGTCAAAATGCTATAACTCGAACTTGTAATCACTTGGTAATCGGTGAATTAGTCAGATTGAATACTTAGTCAATTGATAGATGTTTTTCTCATCGTTACATTGTTATGACGTTAAAATTCTGTTTTAACTGGAATTTACAACCAACTGGTTGATGTTACCTACTGAATACGAAGATACATTAACAAACATCAATGAGAATGCTTAGTTGGTAGCTGCACGTCTGCCTAATGCCTTCTAAATCGTAAACCAGAATAGAAACAACATAACATCGATGAATCGACCAGAAAGAATCAAATCATATTTCAAACAATCCTTTATGTATCCATTAAACCTGATTATTCAATCAACCAATCAGAAGATTAACATCAACACAAAACAAAAGTAACACTAACCGCGAACTGAATCACCATATGCACAAATCACGAACCCTAGTTCATCAGTGGAGAGTGATATATTGATGGTTAATGTGTTAAACGGGAGAAATAGAGTAAGGGGAATGTAACCATTTTGTATACAACCAAAAGTAAATCAAAATAAACTGTCGAAACTCAGTTCTGAAAGATAATGAATCTTCTTTAAGTATTCAACATATCAGTAAGATACCTTGATTAAGTAAAAACATTTTAATAGCTTAGTAGGTAGACATTGTTCTTTTGTTTTCTTTCTTTTCAAGGAACTTGGTAATAATTGGGAACATTTTGAACAAAACAATCATGTACTGATACATTTACCATCTGCAAGCTACTCAGAAACAATACGACAACAATTAAGTAGTATTAAAGAATTAGAGTATATGGAAAGTCGACAAATTGCAAGACTTTGTGAAGTTCGTAGTAAGTGTATATGAAATTTCTTGAAATCAATACCTTTTTGATCATTTGGTTATCTTTATTGACTTATTATGTAATGAAATTGATCAGTTTTCGTTGCTATATGTACATCTCAAGCAGGTGAAAGACATCAGCATGAAATCTTGTCTATATGACGAGTCCTAAATAGGGCGAAATATGTTTCCTTGATTTCACTTCCTGACCACAATCCAACCTAATCTTTTAATGATGAACAATTTGATACGGAAATATTGTTGTTAGGTTGATTGGTTGGTTTATGTTTGTAAATAGGAAATCCTGCTCAATCTAGATTTCCTATTAGTTGACAAGCATCATTAAGATCTACGTGAGGTCTTCAAAGAATAGGCGAACTTGTGAGATTTGAACTGGTGAGATTCTCCTCGATTTTTTATCAAATTAACCATGAGTTAATTAGTTCTCGACTAACCATCTGTAAGAAAAGTAATATGAATTGGTAATAAACAGATATTCAGTACACATAAACTACTACTTAATTGAACAATTTATAGTAAATAATAATTATAACTGTACGTTCTGATCCAAATTAATATGTGTGACACTGTATACACAAACTGCTACTTACAAGTAGTCATAATTGTATGAAACAATTTTCCAAGTACACACTATCTTCGTTGATTTGTTTTGATTGGTTCAATGTAGTTTCTTTGGTCTAAATTTATTGGTTATTCTTCCGTGACGTTGGATGATTGTCGCGCTGCATAACAAACTGATGGCAATGAGAATTCTACCATCGTACACTGGCTGATCCAATGAGACCGATGGTTAGACGTTCGTCGACCTGAAAACCCTGGGTTGGATACACTGTTTAAGTCGAGATTAAGTAGTGTTGATGAGTCACAAACAAGGAAAAACGGTTATACAGTGTTCCCTAGTTTCCAGTTGTACCCAGTCAACGTCAATATGTGATGAATGAAAACGATTAAATTAAATATCAGTCTGTCTCCACAAGCCACCTTAATATACTTAAAGTAAACAGCTTATAAGTGGCAAATTTCATGAAGTTCCTGAAGTTCTAGTAAGACATTGTAACTAGTAACGTTCAGACATGTTCAAAACAGGACAGTCATTACTAATAACACTGACTGGTCATCGCGCTATATAACTGGTTGATGGTAATAGGGATTCTATCATTGGACACTAGCTGGCCTAGTGGTGCTGATGGCTAAGCGTTTACTGTGTGATTTTGAGAATATACGATTGCTTCTGTGATGAAGTTTCTGAAGAGCCTCATACTGGGAAGTAACAATTCTCCAGTCCTCCGTAGTTTTCAGTGGTACCCAACCAACATCAATCTGTGACGAATACATTTAAATAAATTTAATGCCTACTACCAAAAAGTCACCTTAGTTCAATTGTAATCATAATATGTTCAGTTAGACTTTATTGATGGCTTTTTCTTATATTGAAATGTTGATTTTTGATTAGTTTTATTATATGAAATATAAGTGAAACTGGAAAGAAACAATTGTCCAGTGCTTCTTAATTTTCGATAGTCGTTTAACTTCAGTGAATTCATCATTTGGAATTTAACATACAACACTCATTCATTATCATTATGAGCTTAATAGTACCTGACTTCATGAAGTAATTCCAAAGATCTAGTGAAAAGTCAATATCAATGGAGTTTAGTTTAGTCGGTATTTACTAACCAATGACACTCATTAACATCAACTTAATATACATGTGATGAATTTAACTAAAACTATGAATACAGCAAACTCCTGAATGTCGAACAGCTCATTTGTCTAAAAGTTAAATGTTTGCTACTAAACTTAAAAATTCTGGGCTTGGTTCGTATTGATTACATAAATGTACTGTAACACGTGTATTCAGCGGTCCAGAAGAGCTGAGAGATCTAAAATCACAGCACACAGAGTTAGCTCAGCACTCCACACCAAGAGAGAACATAAAGCGGTGGTCACGGAACTCTTGTATTTTTAAAATTAAAATACGCGGGGTTTTTACAGAAAAGGGCTAGCTAGTTTTTACCACGTCTTGTGAGTCATCTTCTAAGTTTATAGCACACAGGGCTTGTTCTTCGGCTTCCAGAGCGTTTACATTTGATCGCCCTGCAATAGAAAGAAAAGAGAACGAGTTAGTGAATCATACATAATGATTTTTACCCCGTTACAGTACAATGCTAAATAGTCTTATACTAAAACAAAACAGATGTCAAGCTCTAGTTCCGAATCTTTAGTAACCATCTAACCTACATCAAATCATGGTACTGAAATCAAAATTAGACCTATAAGTTAACATAAAAGTATTAAGTAACACTAACCTACCTATTGTCAGTTTATTCATTTAAAAGTTATCAAGTATATTCAGTCATTGGAATTGAAGTATAACATTGATGTAATCGAGAAGATTTTAATTCAATGATTGAAATGAATTTTTATATGTAATACATGAACTGACAAATGGTTGCTAACCATTGGTTCCCCCCCCCCCTCTTCTCTACCGTCACCTTATTCAAACCCATATTTCTTATTGAATCATAAAATATCAATAGACATAAATCAATGACTATAGGAACTTCATAGATAAAATCAATTTAGATCTCTTCATGAACTTGTTATTTAAAATATCGATTTCTATTTCAGTTAGTACCTACATTGTTTCTCTTTTTCCCTACTCTTCTTTCTCGATTTCAGATCCAAACACAGATGTTGTCATAGTGACACGTGCACCAATATCTGATGATATTTTAGAATATTATAATAAATTATTAGGTTTAACTAAAGCAATTGAAACTGGTCATGTTGAAGATCAATGTTCAATAAATTCTCGATATAGAATAATTGTACCAGAAGCAGTTAAATATTTTCATGTAAATGAGTGTGTTATGAAGATTATTGAATGTTAATTTGATATCATGACTACGTCTGAGTTAGACAATGATTGACTAACAGGAAGTTTCTTGTTTTAATAATGCGTATTCACAACCCAACCAGAGGTAGAATCTAAAACCTTCTGACTCTGTGGCGGACGCTTTACCATTAGACCACTGAGACACGTCCCAAAGGTTGGTATTTCTAATTCAGTCAACTAGCGATTTGTCTCCTAGACCGCATCTATTACTATCAGTGGGTTACTGCCTTAGAACCGACATGGTTGAACTCCACTGGTCACACCTCACTAGAACTGCAGGAATAACCTCAAGAAGTTAGTCACTAATGAGTTGATATTGATTATAATTAAGTGTTGTAGAGATTGTTGAATTTTAATTTTAATTAAAGAAATTAACGTTCAATAATCTCTACAACACCCAATTACAATCAATATCAATTCATTAGTAACCAGCTTCCAGGAGATAATTTTTGGAGTTTTGGTGGAAAAATAAAAGCAGTGAAACCTAACCATGTTTTGAATTTGAGTAGTTACCCACTGATGGAAATGGTTGAAGTTACACTAATTGCATGTATTGACTGAATCAGAAAAATCAATCATTTAAACCCCGGTCAGTGGTCTAATGGTAAAGCGTTCACCACAAAGTTAAAAGGTTTTGGGATTTATCTCTGGTGGGATTTTAGATGCCAATTGCTAAAGAGTCCCCTACTAGGACGAAATGGCTGTTCAATACTAGTTCTAAGTTGTCTAATTTAGACCAATTTGTTATATCAAATTCATTTTCATATGAATTTTATAAATTACTATTATCAGACGATTGAAAATAGTGCGAAAGAATTAATGACTTACCTAAATTCTACGGTAGTTGGTATTCACTAGTCACGTATAGTTATAATCTCAATAGAACCGACGCTCCATATTGGATTTGAACTAGTGTTATCTAGTTTTAAAGTCTTAGGAGTTATCGATGAGCTATTTGGGTTTCTTACTGACCACAACTAACCACTCAATATCGAGTCACTAATCTTAGCTACCACATTACAGTTTAATAGTAATAGTCTGTAAAACTGGATGACATAGGTTCGAAGACTGCTAGAGCCCCCTCCCTAAGCTCACGAGTGTCAACAACAATAAATCGAGGTGTAGAAGGGTTTTCTATCAGAGGTTTCTAATAGTCTTATAATTTTGCACTTATTCCTGACAGTTGTAAACGCGAAAGGTGAAATGCTACAGTTAAGTATTAAGTGACAAAGAAGAAGGAAGAAATACTAAGTCACTCCAGCGTTGAACATACTGATAGACTCAGTAAAGTGAACGACCGCAAACATTTCTGATGGATAGACAACTTTAGTTATTATAGGATGAATACCAATGACTTTTTCTGTGGAAAAATCACATGTGAACAAAAATGGAGGAAAATAAAGTGGGTTACTCGAAAGGCAATTTTTAGTGTATACTATGTGTCCTGTCCCTAATAACTAGGAAAGTTTATGCCATTATTGTTTGTATTTGTCACATATTGTTCTCCATTTCATACCAAGAAGAACCAAGAAGCACAGGATAGCTGTCCCGTAATAGCATGGGACTTCTCTATGGCATTGATCATCCTTGATCCCACCAGGAAATCGAACAGTGGGCCTTCCGGTTCCACAGTGAACACCCAATCGTCAGTACTAGTGGGTTGGCGTTCAATCACAGAGTTGCCACTATCATCACTTTGTGATGCAGAGCGATGATCAACCAATGGCATTAGTGATAACAGTTTTGCTGCTGACGTGATCGAACTCAATCAGTTACGGCTTCTCATTAGAAATAAATGTTAGTCACTAGTAACTTTTACAGACAATAAATCAAGAACTAGTTTCCACATAAACCACATTCAATCAAACAAACCTTCATGGCTACTGTTATGAAGGTAAGATATGGGACCTTTCCTCTAGAAAAGACCAATCGGATGGACTCCTATGATCTATACAATCTGAGTATGTAGACGATGATTGGCTAGATCGGAGTTAATGTGACTAAGCTTGCCAATAGATAGAAAATGAACGAATAAAACACCAATAAATAGGAAACAGTATCAAGTCATTTATTGAATGAAAACATTGGATTTCTATATACCGTGTACTAAGCCAAACAGTAACAGTAATTGCACAATACATTAAACATTGAATTAGGGGTGAGGGTGGGAGTCGTATACAGAAGTCACATTAAAGTTGTTATAACTAGGGGATCAAAACAGATATGGCAACCAGTTAATAAGCTTACAATTTAAGCAATACAAATAACATAGTTACTTTGTGTTGAACAAATGCTGTATAGTAAAGAGTGGTGTGAAGAAGGAGGAGGAGAAGTACCAATATCATGAAGAATAGACTCTACAGATGATGATTTAAATTGTTTACCTAGATACAACAATATTGAATGATAAATCCATTTAACTTTAATGTTAACATAGTTCTCTTCTTGACAGTAATGAATCTGGTATACACATACATAAATGTGACAAGTCTAAAACAAATCTGTCATTATTTCAAATTGAAATTGTATAGTCATCATTGAATTTGTCATTAGATTAATGTTGACAAGATGCCAGTGAAAAATCAGATAGCAATATTAGACAGTTATTTCGTCCCAATATGTAATTCTTCAGTAGTTCGTACTTTAGATTATGGCATTGATTGATAGTTTGTTTGTTTTCTTTCTTTCTTTATCTAGTCAGATGCATCATCTCCTATGTGTTTAGCTTCATTATTGAAATATAGTCCTAGAGCATTAAAGCATATACGTTATTTTATAGCTAAACGTCCTGCTTTATTAATACCTAGTTCTGGTGAACATGATGATGTATTCTATGTAGCAAATTATTTACAAATACCAGTATTCAATGCATTACCATCAATTAATGCATTATTTACATTACAATCAACAACTAAACGTTTAATTAATCAATTAATTGATATAATCAATGATAATAATACTAATAATAGTAATAGTAATAATAATAATGATACACTTAGAAATAATCCAAGTAATATTCATCTCTCGAAAGTATCCATGTTGTTTACATCAGTGATAACAAATCGAAAAAATCCATCGAATGAATTACATTTAAATAAATTAGTGAATAATGTAGATAAATTAAAAAATAAATTAATTATAAAACAAAATTATTGGAAAATTGAACAACCACCAAATGATTTTGATATTTATACAATTGATTATGTAAGTTTGCAAGTTTTTTCTTTTTTATTTATTTATCTTCTATTTTGGAATCATCATGTTATGTAATCATAACATGATGATAACAATAGAGGGATATAAATATTAGTGCTAGGACATGAGAAGTTTTTCTTACTTACCTACCTACTTACTTACTTACGACTGTGATCCCTCACAGAGGAGTATACGGCACTTACCATTATTTTTCATTGAACTATGTCGTCAACAATCCTTTTCAGCTACTTTTTTAACTGTTAATTCTTGTAATGTATGACTCCGATTATTGATGCACTGTGTTCTATGGCTTCCCACTTTTTCCAACAGGGTTCCAAGTTAATACTTGTCTCGTGATGCAGTCTGATGATTTCCGTAATGTATGTCCTATCCATTTCCAACGTCGTTTCCTGATTTCCTCTTCGGCTGGAAGTTGCTTTGTTGTTTCCCATAGTAAGCTCTTGTTGATGGTTTCCGGCCAACAGACATTCAATATTCTGCGTAGACAATAGTTAATAAATACCTGTACCCTCCTGAGGATGTTTGAAGTAGTTCTCCACGTTTCAGCTCCATACAACAGAACTGTCTTGACGTTCGAATTGAAGAGTCTGATTTTGAGGTTGACTGATAGTTTTTTTGGAGTTCCATGTATTCTTTAACTATGAGATCGCTGCCCTTGCTTGTCGATCTTTGGCTTTACATTTGCATCGGATCCTCCTTGTTCATTGATAATGCTTCCCAGGTACGTGAAAGTATCCACTTCTTTAAGAGTTTCACCATCAACTTGGTCACTTCACAGTAATCAACCAGTGTATACTCATAGATATTAAATACGAAAAAGAAAAACAAGAAAGCAACTTCATTCTCATAGTGAATGAATACATCTTCACCCCTGTGACCGATTCTCAGCCATGTCACTCAAACTTTCCAGCCACTGGTTATGGTATTGATAAAAAATCATTTATTATTCAATCGAGAAATGACAATATAATCTGTTGTTTTCTAGGATTCTTAAGAAAGGTTCTAAATAACTTTAGATAATCAAAATATTTTCAACATCTTCTAGCTCCCAAAGACTTTTATTCCTATGAATTATCCAGTTCTATCAACGTTCATTAACTGGAGAATCAGCATCTTCACTCGATAGAACCATATCATCTGCATATTCTTTGACTGACTGACTGAGAAACCTGGAAGAACAAGACAATCTACATTATCCTCGTATAGAACTATTTGACAATCAGTATACACCGCCAGATACTGATTTGAATGATAATCTTTCAAGTTCTGAAACAAATGTGATACATTTAAGCTGCTGATTAGGTTTTAGTTTGGTTACTCAAGAATTATTTTATCCACATTTTATTCAGTATAATGTCGTGTAAAAATTGTCAGATTGACTGATCGCTGTAACCACTTTGAAGCTTCTTGGGGTTTTAAAAGACTACTATGATTCTTCTGTCACACGACAAAGGCTGCTTTCTTAGCAAGTGCTGATAGTGGCTGTTATTCTCAAACCTAAATCGAAATCGTAATATTTCATCACAAATCAATTATTTCCTTTACTAATGTCGACATCGTTTAAGAGTTTCTTTATCAACTGAGGCAAGTGAATTGTCTACATATCATTTCTTATATTAGGTAAATTCACAGTAAACATATACATATATTGCTACCGTAAGGGAAAATTCCCACAAATTGTCGAAGATGACGCCGAAAGGATGAATAATTACTCTAATTCCTGACACACTATTATTCTTGTCAGTTTCACACCAGTGGAATCTTAAATAATCACGGCCTGCTTCCTGCACCTTTGATTATTAAAGGAACACTTCTTTTTATGTTCTCAGCAACCGTAATCGGTGGCTGGCAAAAACGAAGCAGTACTTTCACTAATGAAGATAGGCTATCAAGTCTATTTAGAAGTATATAATTCAGCCACACTTCGTGAAATTTCGCTGAACTGTTGAATACCACCGTAACCTTCCTTGGTTTGCATAGATTAACAACCGGATTATATAATAAGGTACCTTTTTCTCAGTATCTCCATGCTAACCCTCTCTACATACCCTTTCACCATTCGCGTTTTTATGACTTCAATTATAACTTAGGAATCAGTTGTAAACTTTACCCTCACCTCTAAAAACTGTAATCATCAGTTTCTATGTCTGTACTAAAAGTCAACAGTATCCTTTTGTCCTATCAAGGCAGACCCATAAAAAAATGATCATGGTCATACTTATATAACTATCCTACTAACCTGATTACTGTGATATCATTGAACTAACCATCCTATTCCTTTCTGAACATCATCTCTGAACTATTCATTATGCATTCTTCTTATGATTGTTTCAATTTCTTGTTTGGCGTTGACCGTGGTTTTAATTTTTCTTAGAAACTATTCCATGCCCAAGTTCGACTGAAGTTATCGTCAACATTTATCTGACTTTAGGTGATATGGCTCAAAATCGATTGCAATGGCGCAGGTGCATCCACTCCTTGTCTTCCTCCAAATTCTAATTTCTGAGCTTATTATAATTTTCTCTTTACTGAATTACTTTTTATCTCAAATCTCATCTCTGATCTCTATGCCTTTCCATGAGTACTTACTCTGTTACTACCTTCCCCTACTCTGGGATTTGGTCCGACAATTTAATCTTTATCTGCTAATTGAGGCATGGCAACTTGAAGTGATGTACGCATGTACCAAGTTCTACGTTGTAACTGACTGACATTTATCTGTATCTTGTGTTATTTTCTTTTAATTCATTTAGTAGATAAATACTGAGTAGTACAGTGTAATTGACAATGAAGATTTCGAATTTCAAACTTTAATTTCTATTAAAACTTTTATTTATACTCCTACATATTCGACTTTATGACGTTGATACTTTCATACGAGTCAGTTTTGGATAAGTTCAAACACTTGAAGCAGAATCTTCAGTGTCAATTACACTGTAATATCTTTTAGTCAACTACGAAATTAACAGAAAACTAAATCAGAAATACTAGAAGCATACTAGAAAATCTACTAAAGTATTTTTAGGTAGTGAAATGAATGTTTAACCTCTAGATCATCAAATCAGTTGATATTTCTAACTTTAATCAGTTTACGATGTACTTTGCTATGTATTTCCTAGAAGGATCGTCAGTTCCCACTGATGTGATGTTCTGTACTATATTGAACTAACTGTTCAGTGATGATTCTTAGTTTCCAATGATTGTCTAGCTCAAATTGATTCATGATATATTCAACAGAACTCCTTAACGCCCACCCAAGAAAAATGTTACCGATACCTACATGTCATGGAATTAGTTTACACATTGAATAGTATAGTTAATTTGGCGGTATTTTTATCTTTTCGTCGACTTACGATTGACTGACATTCACTAGTCCCTATTCTCTTATCTTTATCTTAAGTGAACTGCCTCGATACTGCTGTGGTTTATAAGTTGGAATTAAGCTTAATCGTAGCTGGCAAGTTGGAACTCAAAAAACATGTAGTGAACACGGTGACGTGTAACATGAAATGAATTGAATTCAAGTCGCAGGCTTAAATATTCAGCATTGCGATGTAGGTTTATTCTACTGACAAATTTCAGATAGTTGCAATCAATAATAGCTCACCAGTGACTACCTTCTCTTGGTACTTCCTGGAGTTCTAGTGAGAAGACATGACCAATAAAGTTCACACCATGTAGGCTGTGAGGTAGTTGTCAACTAATAATAATGAATGACGTCAAGCAGATATATCATGAATTGACTGAATTAGAAAACTCAACCGTTCATACCCTGCTCAGTAGTCTAATAGTAAAATCTTCTTCATAGAATCAGAAGGTTTTAGATTCTATCACTGGTTGAATTGTGGATGTGCACTACTAAGACGAAACAACTGTCCAATTCCAATTCATACGGATCACTAGCTATCTAATTCAAATCAATTCATAGTATCAAACTTTAACTGCTTGATTGCATTCATCACAGATTAATGCTAACAATTTACCATTGAAAACCAAAGAACATTAGATCCTCAATTCAACTTACAAAAACATCATTCAATGTCAATCAACTATTAGTTGAGTAGTAGGATGAATTTGTATATTCCCATTGATTTGTTATAGACTGAAGCTGATTCAGTCACTGTTGTTATATGTGCATCCTGAGCGGACACGAACCGGACTGAGTTCGAATCCCACTGTGAACATCAACATTGTGATGCAGGTACATCCATCCGATGAGTCCCAAATAGGACAAAACGCGCGTCCTGGATTCCACTTGCCAGTCACAATACAAATTAAATATTAGTTGAGTAGTTTCTTTATTTTATTTTGTTTTAATATTCTATTCTTCTTTTTTTCTCTCTCTCTCTCTCTACATTCAAGTTACATGAAACATTAGCATCATTATTTACAGAGAATTTACCAATTAAAAATTGGTTATTAAAAATTGATCATAATAACATTGATAAATGTAGTACAGCTATTGTATCAATTGATAATTTACAATCATTTAAATGGGCATTAGAACAACGTCAATGGCATGGAGCAAGTAGATGGAATAAGAAATGGGCTCAAGTATGTAATTAATTATTACGTTTATTATTATTAGTAGCATTATTATAGTTTAATTGGGATGGTGATTTTTGTGGAGATTGATTATTTAGTTGATTGAATATGTTATAGATTGATGTTGGCAGGGTACCATTCAAAACCAGGGAGTACTGCACAGATGTTCTGTTCTACGAGTGGAACTCCTAAGTAGTACGAATCCCAGATTCTGCACCAGGGGTTTCAGGTTGACGGTGAACGCATAACTATCTGCACCATTGGGTTGATTTTTAGTGGTGGAATTCCAACTTACATCAATTTTTAATATATAGCGCGTTGATTATCGATTGTCACTGAATGTTCTTGAAGCTCGAGTGAGAAGTTGTGACCGGTGGAGTTCAGACTTGTCTGGAGTGAGACAGTTATCACTAATGACAATGAATGATCATCGAATAGATCAATCATGTACCGACTAAATCACTACTCTACGGTTCATTGTTGAGCAATCGAGTGAATGGAACTCATCACTTTACATTAATTTCCTCGACTATGTGAAAGCATTCGACAGCGTTTATATGAGGTACATCATGAAGCTTTCTTTAACACTATGGCGTAACTGGGAATATAATCAGAATCATACGAAATTCTTACACCGGATCACTCTGTAAAATTACTTTGAAACAAAGACTGGTGTCAGACAAGGCTACTTACTTCCGCCCTTCCTCTTTTTTCTGATGGTTGACTGGATTATGAAAACTACGAGATCTTAAGGCAAGCTCAGAATACAGTGAACAACATGGATGCAACAAGATGACTTTGACTTTGCGGATGACCGACCTAGCACTTCTATCCCACACACAACAACAAGCGTGGGTGAAGACCGACAGTGTACCAGTAGCATCTGTAAGCAACAGTAGGCCTCAACATACACAAAGAAAACAGTAAGATTTTCAGAAACGAAACAATGAGCACCAACTCAATTACACTAGACGGAGAATCTCAGGAAGATATGGAAACTCTCACATACCTAGGAAGCAGCATCATCGATAAACAAAGTGGATCTGATGCAAATGTGAAGGTATAGATTGATAGTGCAAAGCATGGGTAGCATTTCTACTATCTAGAAACATCTGGAACTCAAACTATCTGTCAACCAACATCAAAGTCATAATTTCCAATACAAACATCAAGAGAAATTATCCTATCGTATTCAGCTGGAACTTGGTCAACTACGACAAGCATCCTTCAAATGATACATGTTTTTTTATAAACAGCTGTCTGCACAAGATACTCCAAATCCGTTGATCAGACACTATCAGTAACAAACTCCTGTAGTAGAGAACAAATCAATCAACTTCCAACCGAGAAAGAAATCAGGGATCGAGGCTGGAGGTGGATAGGACACACATTGAAGAACACATCAAATAGCGTCACAAGGCTATCACCAACTTGGAATCCTGTGTGTCAAAGGAAATGAGAAAGATCAAATAACACACTGGGTTGGGAATCGTAGGCAGGTATGAAGTGAATGAAGAGTACATGGGAAAACCTGCGAAAGAAATCCGAGGATGCAGTTGGTTGGAGAGTGGTGAGCAGCAGTCTATGCTTTACATGGGGTAGCAACCATATGTGCATATGTGGCATATGTGCATACTGAGTGGATTGCCTCGGTATAGGGATAATTCACAAGTATTATTTGAGTTGGATTGTGGTTGGTAAGTGAAATCCAGAACGCTTGCTTTCGTCTTATTTGGAACTTGTTGGTTTGATGTACCTGCATTTAAGTTTTTATGTTCACATTAACACTTGAACTCAGTTCCTTTCGTATCAAACGCCATCGTTTTTACCACTAGCAACTGGGTCCAAACAGCCAATATGAATATCAACACTTGGATGGAGATACATCCAGCTGATGAGTCCAGAACTGGATGAAAAGCACCTCCTAGATTCCGCTTGCAAGCCATAACCTAATATCATCATTCAACTCTGTTTGGTCTTATTTTGATGGTATAGCTCCCTAACGTATACGAATTTACACTGAGGCCATAACAATAAATAACTACACGGCCCTGCTCATACCAACAGTTATGACCAGGCTTTCTTGTTTGTTCAGTATGTCTTAAATAAGAAATAGCCTCACTAAACAAGTATATATTTAAGAAGATATCAGATATTATGCATAGATATCGAGCTACTCACGATACTGCACACTACGAATTCACTCTGTATATAGACTGCGAATGTAAACGATTGTTGGTTTTAGTAAGTTAGAATTATTCATTCAGCTTCTAGTAACCAATATCTGAAGTGTAACTTAGTTAGAGTTTAGTGAATTCATATTAATCACATTCTATGAGTTTAATTTATCTTGAACTACTGCCAATCACGTTATACGGTAAACATATAACCTAGCTAGGAACTAATACCTGCAACTAGATAAAAAGACTATTTGTCTTATGTTTGTACGTCTATCCTGACAATCCTAGTCCCTAAGTCAGATAGTAGAACACAAGAAGATTGAATCAACAGCCAAAGACAAATCATATTTCATGCATCTGTTTATGTATATACAGAAAATTAACCTCATAACTGACTGATAAGGAAAATGAATATTCATACAAAACAACGACAGTAATACTAAGAAATCAGGGGATAAGGTGAGAAGAGCGTCTATACAGTTAATTAGTTTAAGTTCTAACTGGAAAATGTTATAATAACAGTTCATTAGTTTAACAAGTGGTTAAGGCCAGAGGAACATAAGAAGAATATAAATTAAATGTCTGATTAATAAACACTCAAAATGAATGAAATGGTTTTCTAAGAGATAGTTCTGAAAGTTACTTGTTCTTCGCCTGATATGACACCATTCCTTTTTTAAAAAGTAAGTCCTACGTATTCAACTCAAATGTTGATGTAATCACCAACAACTATTGTATACTCAATGAAAAACAATAAACACGATTGGTTACAGACTATCTAAACCATAACATTCTGTTACTAGTCATCTTTTACTCCCCTTTGGGTGGAAAGTCGTAAGATACTATCATGGTAACAGAATAGACATTTTGTTACACGGAGCATTTGTCGTTTCAAAAATTATACTCTTGTGACTTAATGCATAATAAAGATTATGTTTGGATTGTCCTTTAGCGGTTTATATCAGCTTCACACAGCATAATGCTTCTTATGTTGAATAATTTGTCTCCTTCTAATGCTGGACGTATGATTTATGCATGCCAATTAAAGAGTTTTGTTTTTTCAGACTTGTGACGTTACGTCTTCCGAATTTATTGGTATGATAAAGTGACACTACTGTTATAAATGTAAAGACTAGAATGGGCTTTTTATCATGCTCCTACTTCGTCTTTGAAATAATTGAATCAGACTTTTCTAGTGTCTTTGGAGTAGCGTCATTAGGGAATAAAAACAGACGCGCTTCTGTTGGACATGCTATCAATATTTGTGAATTAATTCCATACTTAACATTAATGACCTGCTTCATCAGTTAACTCTGAGTTGATGCTGTTAATTTGGTTACTATGTGCTCTTGACAATACTAAGTAGCTATAATAAATTGATGCGATAATGCCTTCACTGGAATGTTTACATATTGACTTAGATCCCCCCCCCCAACATAACAATTTAACACCCGTTCACAACTCCCTCACTTCGACAGTGTTGAACTGTTAGTTTCAACGTATATAGTCTATTCAGAATAGGCTTGTATCTTCCCGCTTGATTTGTAATGGACTGAAACTGGTCAGCCTCTGTTGCCATATGTGCATCCTGAGCTGATCGCCTCTATACAGCGGTAGTACACAAGTTATATTTAAGTTGGATTATGACTGGCAAGTGGAATCCAGGACGCGCGTTTTGTCCTATTTGGGACTCATCGGATGGATGTACCTGCATTTCAATGTTGATGTTCACAGTGGGATTCGAACTCAGTCCGCTTCGTGTCAAACGCCACCGCGTTTACCACTAGGCTACTGTGTCCAGACAGTCACACTTGTGCAACGGTCCATTGCAAATCAGCGGGAAGAGACAAGCCTATTCTGAATTACATATGTACCCGTTGCACAAGTGTGACTGTCTGGACACAGTAGCCTAGTAGTGAACGCGGTAGGCGTTTGACACGAAGCGGACTGAGTTCGAATCCCACTGTGAACATCAACATTGGGATGCAGGTACATCCATCCGATGAGTCCCAAATAGGACGAAACGCGCGTCCTGGATTCCACTTGCCAGTCACAATCCAACTTAAGTATAGTAGTCAATGATTGAAAAACATCTATGACTAAGACTAATCACTTACAGACGTACAATATCTACATTTGAATGATAATTGTCATACTTCTAAAATAATTCAATGATGAAGTTCTTCAGAAGTATACATATCAATTAAATGTATTTAAGAAAAAAAATTGATTACTAACTTCATTTTCTTCTGTTTTCGAACTTAGGAAAACACTTATGTTAAAATACTTTCTGAAGTTCCAAATTTACTACAAAAACATTTGAAATTATTTTCAAATAGTTTTTATACAGATTCAGAAAGTTTTCTACAAGCATTTCTAAAACATGGTAAGTGACTATTATGTAATTAATTTCAGTTAATAAGATGCTATTTATGTAATAGGATACTATTAAGAAGTTGTAAATGCCTAGTAACTGTTATGTTGGACCACTAAAGAAGTTTAACACACTCTCAGAACTATGTTTTACAACACTATTTTAATTATGCTAACTGTGGGTAATGCAAACATTTTGTTTCTATGATTGTTACATTCCTCTTATCGCGTCCTCCCGATTAGTATATTTACTCTTACAATGAACTACAGTTAATTGGTTGTGTACAAGTTGTCCCTATTCGCTACCACTATCTCCTCTATTTTGTGTTAATGTTAATTTCCTAATTGGTTGACTGTGTGGTCTGATTTTGTGTATATATAAAGGAATGTATGAAATATGATTCGATTCTGTCTGATTGGTCTGTCGGCTTGTGTTCTTCTTATTTCGGTTTGGGACTCAATGAGCATAGGGCAAACTTGCAATTATCAACTAAGTAAACGTAATTGGCATTTGGTTAACCAACCAAAAATTTCTCGCGTCATAACAGTATCTATGAGATAGGCTAGAATTGAGCTTTAAATATCATTTCTAACTATACTGAAAGGTGATCATTCATTCATTGGTTAAGGTGGCCGATTCTCAGTCAGTCAGTTAAAACGTAGAACTTGGTACATGCGTACATCAATTCAAGTTGCCATGCCTCAATAAGCTGATAGAGATTAAATTGTCAGACCAAGTCCCACAGTAGGGGAGGTAGTAACAGAGTAAGTACTAATGGAAAGGCATAGAGATCAGAGATGAGATGTGAAACAGAAAAAGTGATTCAGTTGAGAAAAAATTATAAAAAGCTCAAAAACTAGAATTTGGAGGAAGACAAGGAGTGGATGCACCTGCGCCATTGCAATCGATTTTGAACCATATCACCTAAGGTCTCTAACCATTTGTTACGATCATCGCGTGGGCCCCAACCTGATAATCTGCACCTATTCACATGGTTCAACCTAATTGTCAATGACTTCATGGATTGGTGCCATGTTTTCGTTTAGCCACCACTAGCTTTCTTCCAGCCTACTCCTACAACAGACAACATTGCTCGTTGAGGTAGACGGTGGTCAGGCACACGTAACACATGTGCTAACCACCTCAGCCAGTGAAGATTCACTACTTCATCAATAGACTTACCGTATCTACCTAGTACTCTATTCCTAACCCATGCATTGCTTACTCGGTGGTCCCATCAAACACGAGCAATCTTTCGGAGACATCTATGATCAAATACTAAGAGCCTACGAATATCCTCTATCCTTAATGACCACGTTTCACATCCATAAAGTAAGACGGATCTAACTGCTGTGCAGTAAACGCGTCCTTTCGTCAGTAGACGGATGTCTCGCCTACGCCACAAGTGACGCAAGTTGGCAAAAGCCAATCGGGCCTTATGTATACGGGTCGAGATTTCATCGGACACCAGACCGTCAGGACTAATGAGGCTCCCGAGATAAGTAAAGCGGCTAACACATTCAATAGCTTCGCTCTCTATCACTAACTGGGGTGCCGAAATAAGCCAGTCCTGAAGTAACATTTTGCATTTGGATGGGGAGAATCGCATCCCAAACATGCTTACGTTCATGTTTAAGGTTGTCGAAAAATTCAGCATTTTGTCAGCATCTTCACTCAGTAGAACTATATCATATGTAGCTATTTACATAAGAATAGCTGAATTGATATAAACACATAGATGAAAGCGAATAAAGGTAACTTATCCTTCTTTGAATGAACACAACTGGTCAATTCAAAAATGAAGACATGATCATTTGTTTATAGTGCCTGAATGGCGAACGATATGATGACTGTTTATGAATCTAATGGGAGGATAGAGCGTAGGGGAAAATGATGGTAACAGAAGATTAAATAATCAATTTACGTGACCTCAAAATCAATGTTATAGTCTTCTAAAGAACAGTTTAGGAAGTTAGTTATTTTTCTTGAATTGTCAGATATAATAGAATGAAGCTATAGAAGTGAGTATATTGGCTTACATTAGAATTCTGTGTGTATACACTTCTGCTTATTGATTCATCTTCGTATCTGTTCAATAAAATGTCAAGAAAATACATTATAGTTATCACATTCATTCTTATAAGTAAAAGTAGTTGATGGGTGTAAATTGTTACACTGTATTAGTAATGACTATCTGAATACATCATGATCAACGTTAACTAGAAGTATCATCATCGATGCCATAACAGTAGAAGTGTAGCTTAACAACAGATTCTTTGAGGATTCCATTTTGTAATCTTGAAGAGAAAAATATCTGCCAAAATCGTGTCTAAAGGTGATTCCATTGGTATTCCATCAAATTGTTTAAAGTGCGCGTTATTGAAGATAAAGTAAATGTTCAATGATTCGGTAATTCTTTGAGAATAACCTTCGGAATTCCAGTATTTGTTTGTTCTCCTAATGCCAATCTGGCATCCCAAATTCATCTGAATTAGACAACCACTGATCTCCAGGATCTGGCATTGGACAGCTGTTTTGTTTTAGTATGAAACTCTTCAGTAGTGCGCATACCCAACCCCACACCACCATAGGTCGAACTTCGTGATTCTCTGAACTCCATGGTGAATACTTTGTATTAGACTACTTCGTTGGCTCCCAACGATTGATGTGATACGTTTACGCTGATCCGATCCATTACCATCGGTGGGTAGCTGCTTCATACCTGACACAGTTTAACTTCACTGGTCACGTCATCTCACTAAAACTCTATGAACTAGCCTTAAGAAGTTAGTTACTAGTGATATGATAATGATTGTGATTGGGTGTTGTGGAGATTGTTGAATGTCAATTTTATATGACGAATCGGTCAACTGTCTTAATTATGGGTACATCCGTAAACAACGAGTTTATATCTACGGTTACAATGAGTTTCTCATCCAGAACATTTTATTCAACAAAACAATCTCTGACGTTTACAAATCGTCCAGTTGTGTTTATTCAAACTAGGGATAACTTACCTGGATTCACCTCTTCCATATGCTTATATCGATTCATCTACTCCTACAGAGCAAGCTACGTATGGCATAAAACCAAGCAACTTAATCAGTGAATGAATTAACAACTTCAATTATGGTTTGTAAAAGACCAAGTAAATCGTGTCCATAGATCAATTCCTAGCTTATTTGATAGATAGAGAGCACGTAATCGAACTAATGAAGTCATCTAAAGTAGTATACCGTATACCGCCACAACTTTCTTAATGGGGACTGAATTTACACATTACACATATCAGAATCCATAGGGATTCGAACCGATAATGTTAGTTTACATATATGATACATATTAAATGTTATTGATATGGTTGTCGGTTGTAACTGACTTATAGTTCCAATGAACAAATGTTAAAAGTATGACCAATCGTGAGTTACTGGTTTCGAGGTCATTGAGTATAATTGAATCAAGGATGAATGTCGTTCCAAGTGATTTTACCACTGTCGACTAGTTATTAAGTAATTTTAATCCTGAAAGAATCGTAAGGTATTTACAAGATATTGAGGTAGCTTTCTTCTTGTATATGATTTTTGAAAAAAATATCCGGAAAAAGTCATTTAACTCTGGCCTGGAGATGAAAGGTGTTCATTTCAAAAAGTTATGATGCCCCATGGTAAAAGCCAAGTTTCTTCAGAAGTCATGTGGCCGATGCCGCTTCTGACAACCAGAGCAACAATTAATATAAGTACATGGAATGTTCACACGATATGGTAGATAGACAGAAGCATCCAAATAAATGAGGGAATGAAAATATACGACCTGGAGACACTTGTAATAAGCAAAACTCGTTGGTTACTATTTGCACAGTAAGGATTACCCACAGGCGAAGTGCTGTTGTACTCCGGTCATGAAGAAGAGAATGTCTCACACACACAAGTAGTAGCACTAATTCTGCCCCAAGAAGCACGAAGAGCACTTATGGAATGAGAACCTTGTGAACCTAGAATCATCAGAGGCAAAGACGAAGGGGATTACAATTAAAGCAACAATTAATAACAGTTGAACAAGATCAAAGAAAGCCTATAAACAGGTCGAATACGTAGAAGCCAACAAGCAAGTCAACAGAAACATTAAATCTATTAAACGAAAATAGATGAGAGGACCTAGCAAAAACGGCGGAAAAAGTTGCAAGAGAAGGAAACATGAGACACATACACGAAACAATGAAGAAGTTAACTGGGAAATTCAGTAAGCCAGAATGAACTATTAATAACAAGGATGTCAAGCCAATCACTGAAGTACATGAACAACGTAACAGATGGGTAGAACACTTCAAAGAACTCTTGAATAGATAAGCCAAAATGAACCCAGTAATAATCGAAGCAGCACCCACGGATTTTCCGACAAATATCGACCAACTAAAAATCAAAAAAATCGAAATGAGCTTTCGATAAACTAAGAGTGGCAGGTCAGCAGGGTCAAACAACATACCAACGTAGGCACTGAAGTCAGATATATAAGTAATTACTATGATACCCCACATTTTCATCAGGAAGATTAGGGATAAAGAACATGTATTAACAGAATGAAAAGAAGGATACCTCACCAAGACACCAAAGAGAGGAAATTTTAGCAAGTTCGAGGGCTACAGAGGCATCACTCTACTTTCAGTACCTTGAAAAGTCTTCGACAATGTGCCGTTGAACCGAATTAAAACACCAATCAACGCTGAACTTCAAGATCAACATGGAGGATTCCGTAAGGATCAATAGTGTACCAACTAAATCGTGGCGCTAAAAAATATCATTAAACAATCAGATGAGTGAAACTCACCACTTTACATCATTTTCCTCGACTATGAAAAGGCGTTTACTAGCGTTAATAAGTAAAAATTATGAAGCCTTCTTTGATATTATAGTGTGCCCGAGAAGATAGTCAACATCATACAGAATTATTATGATGGACTACACTGTAAAATCGTACATGGAGGTCAGCTCATGGATTCATTCGAAGTAAAGACCGTTGTCAGACAGAGCTGCATACTCTCACCCTTCCTCTTTCTGTTGATGGCTGACTAGATTGCTATTTAAAGTTAACTGATGTTACTAAATACGCTACAATTTGATTTGTTTCCAGATGAAAATTCACTATCTTTCTCTACATTCTCATTATTGCGTTAGCTTTTTCAAAGTTATATATTTACTTGCCCTCGTTGGCACCATAAAGTATGTTTTCCATCGATAATCCTTGTTTAAATAATGCTATAACGTAGAGATATGAGTGGAATGTTGTCGCCCACCTCTATCCCTATTTATTCATTAACTGTGTACAAATGATGCCCATTTCAAAGGAAGTAATCAATCGGATCTTAAATATCCGTCATTTTGACTTAGTTTAATTTCATGTCGTCTATTTTACGTAGCCAATCATTAGTAAACAGTAGTCATATTGATAAGTAGAAAACGTAATACTAGAATCACTAAAACTCTTACTGATATACCATGAACTCCAACTTATACTGACTATGTTATTAATGAGCCAAAGTCGAAACTTATATGATGACTGCGAACAGTAAGTCTGACTGGTTGATGCACTTAAATCTGTCCTAATTCTACAAGTTCCAAGTCAGAGAGAAGAACACGAGATAACTAAGTTGACAACGAGAATCAATTGTTATTTCACACATATACACATACCAAGCCTCATCACCCATTTGATTAATTCGGAAAATAACATTCATACAAAACAGCGATAATAATGATATGAAACTGAGGGGATAGGACAAGTACGCAGTTAATCAGTTGTATTTTTTCAATGGAAAATGATAAGGCAACAATTAATAGGTTTAATGGTAGGTTATGGCTAGGGGAATATAATAGGTACAGAAATGAAATGCTCGATTGATATACAACCAAAATTATTGAAGCGATCTTCTGAATAACAGTTCTAAAAGTTATTCATTGTTCTTGAGTCTTTTGATCTATCAGTACATGGAAGTTGAATCTCAATTATTCACCGCTTTAGGTAGTAGTATTATGTAATAGACAGTTTCCGGTAGCTCACTTGTTTATACTGTCTTAGTGCAACTAAAGAGTCAAGATATCAAAGGGATGTTGTATTACCCCCAACCCCCCAAGTCACCCAAAAGTTTTTGAAATCGTCTTTGTATAGAAAGATTTATGCTTCTAAGGTAGTAGGTAGGTCATTTACAAACAATTAGAAAAAGAAGTTGTACGGTTAACTTTTTATCACTCTACTAGTCATTGTGAACTAACCAAACAGAACAAAGCAAACTTTAACTATAAATGACCTCTCACATAGTTAGTCATTTAGTCAATTCATTAGACACTCATTGATTCACATCGATTGTAAATTTTGCCAATGTCTGGTACTTAAAAGGAATCTAGGTGACCTGCATGCACAACATAACTGTGCTCGACTGTCATAATCCATTTATTTCATACAATCAACATGTTAACATCACAGGATCTACTGGATAGAAAACTTTGTTACACAGAGATTCGTTGACTATTTTTATACATAACCTTTGCTAAATCTGTGTTCGAAGCAACTTTACAGTAGTTAACAGCACTTATTTTGTTATGTATTCTAAGTTACTCATATACTACACAGAAACACTTAGCCTATAAAGAGACATGACTCAGAATTGGTCACAGTGGCGCAAGTGTATTCACTCTTTAATTTCATATAAATCTTGAATTCTATTATTAGTTTCTGCACACCTTTATTTCACTTTCACCTGTTAGGATATTCGTAGGCTCCTAGTATTTGATCATAGATGTCTCCGAAACATTGCTCGTGTTTGCTGGGACCACCGAGTAAGCTATACGTGAGTTACGAATAGAGTACTAGGTAAATACGGTAAGTCTATTGATGAAGTAGTAATCTTCACTGGCTGAGGTGGTTAGGACATGTGTTACGTGTGTCTGACCACCGTCTACCTCAACAAGCAATGTTGTCTGGTGTGGGAGTAGGCTGGAAGAAAGCTAGGAGTGGCCAAACAAAAAGATGGCACCAATCCATGAAGTCATTGACAAGTGAACTGAGCCATGTTGATAGATGCAGACTACTTGGTTTGGGCCCGCGCGACGATCGTAACAAATGGTTAGAGACTTTAAGTGATATGGCTCAAAATCGATTGCAATGGCGCGGATGCATCCACTCCTTGTCTTTCTCCAAATTTAGTTTTTGAGGTTTTCATAAAGTTCTCTTCACTGAATCACTTTTTATTTCAAATCTTATCTCTGATCTCTATGCCTTTCCATTAGTACTTACTCTGTTACTACCTCCCCTACTCTATGGTTTGGTCCGACAATTTAATCTCTAACAGCTTATTGAGGCATGTCAACTTGAATTGATGTACGCATTTACCAAGTTTTACGTTGTAACTGACTGACTCTCCCCTGTTGTATTCTGTTATTATGTTACCTCTTTTATCTCGTAGTGCTAATGTGGTATGCCAACATGAACCTATAAGCGTATTTGCCCGGTTCTATGTTGTTTATGATGATGATGTTAGAAACCAAAATTTTGTGTGTTATACTTATTAAATGTTAAATTTTGATCGTTTTATGGACATAGATATTAAGTTTTCTGGTTTGTATTCACCACAGATAAGAGTCAATTTGGTTTCAGCGGGACTGAAAAACTGTTCTCTTCTTAGTATGAAACTCTTAAGAAGTATGCACCATCGACTGTGTTATGTAATTCTACCTAGTGCCTTCATGTTGCATAACAAACGACTGACCATTAGTACTACCAAGCTGGTGTACATCTGTAGAATTCCCGTTTCTATTAATTTATACAATAAATTACACTAAAAGTTTAACCGAAAGGTCGAACTGTTCTCTTCGATACATGTAGTTCTGCTTTCTTTGCGTAGATAACGATGGTCATAATGATAAATAAGAGACAGAAACATATTTTGTTCTTCATGTTACTGCTTATTGTGTAAATTATCTTCTTATCTGATGACTAGTGATGACAAAAGTTTCTACTCTTACTTTCTTAATGCAATCCGTTGGCCTTTCTTCAACTAGCTTCAATAGTATACTTTTAATTCCCATTTGGAAAGGTTACATATCAAATGATCGAATTATGTTGCTCTAAAGGAACGAGTAAATTGAATAGAAAACATAAAGTTTAGTTTATCCCCAACTTCATCTACATGGATATTTATACATTTTGTGCTGTAAGGGGTGCGGGAGGGGGGGGGTGAAAGAGGATCTTTAGGAGCTAACCATGTTAACTGCAGATCATTAAAAATGATTCTTCGTAGATGGATTTACGACAAAGATTTTAGTGATGATGTACTATTGAACAGTAAGTTTTAGTGAGTAATCTCAGTATATTCGATTTGTTCCAGTTTGGTCTCTAACGACTATATATTAAATAATAACTGACATTTGCATAACTTTTGGTTATACCTGCATAGTTTTATCTTCCTTTTACTTCAAACTGGTTGATGAAACTTTGAAAATCATGTATTGAAGTGGTACTAAACAGAATACAATAATAGTTTCAAAGACAACTAAGTGGTGATGGTTATAAATGTTGAAATCAGATGACCTAGAATTGAATCCATCAGATAGTGTATGTTTCCTAAAACAGTTTGTAAATGCACTTTAAGTTCAGGATTTCTTTCGGACCGCCTTCTACCCCCCTCCCTTCCCCGGCTTTCCACCACCTCTCTAATTGTTTAAATATTTGAAAATCTTTTTAGAAAAGAAAAGGTTCTCTTAGAACATTTTTTTCTATTTTTTTTATTTATACAAATAAATTAGGTGGTGTAATTGAAGCATGTCCACCAGTTGATGAATGGACAAATCTATCTGTTGTAATTGTAATACTTCCAAATAAAACTATTCGTATAGTAGCTAGTGGTGATCATCTACATTTAGATGATAAATTTCATACATGGGGAGAAACAAGTAAGTAAAGTTCTAGAATACTATTACTGTTATGATACTACTGTATTAGTTACATAACTTAACTTTATGCATAGAATTAAATCATCACTATTCAGTAGTAGATGTTTAATTAGAATGTAGTTGAATTCTCGCATTAATTGAATTCAGTTTAGGACAAATCAACAAGAAGATCCAAATACATTTGAATTATATTGCAAACCCATTGCACAAATGTGGTTGTCTGGAGTCCGTAGCTTAGTGGTGAATGCGGTGGCGTTTGGCATAAAACAAGCTGAGTTTCAGTGTGATGATTAACACTGGGATTTAAACACCAATACCGATATTACTGAACAACATAACCAGACAAGCTAATAAATGTGCATACGGTTACTTAATTGTAGTAGCTCATCTCTGAAACTGAGACATACAAGTTGACGACTGCAAGAAGTGTATTTGAAATCGACCTCTCTGAACAACTTTCCACTATATCGCTAGTAATAGCTCGTTTGATATCAAGATTCATCTATAAGTACTTTATTTACTCAGTCTACTGAATTAAACTCTACCGAGGTGTGATGATAGAAGGATAGTTAAGTTATGTTTCTTCATTATCGGGATGCCACAATATAAGTTAGTCAGTTACCCATTCCATGTAGGATTTTTATTACTCGATGTCTGAAGAGATACCTCATTTTTCCATATTGAGGAAAACGTCAAGTAATGGTAACTGTGAATTGTATTCTTGCTCCACTATGATCAATGTTAATTATTGATGGATCTGTTGATAACATGAATATCGGGATTCTTGTCACATCTTTGAATATTAACAGCTTTTGAATTTATTATTTTTATATTTATACTACTAACATAATTAAAAGTAGTATACTTTTTAAAATCTAAATTAAGCATTTCCTATTCAATTTATAGTACCAATGACATCAGTATCACCGCTTTGGGTCAATTATTTGTGCATTGAATTAGGTTCATTAATGGCGAATAAAGGAGTTGTTGGTTATGTCAATATTGATTTTTTAACATTTATACATCCTGAAAAAGTAAGTGTTGTTAATTGTTAAAGCGCTCTTTTCAAACTTTGAAAATAATTTAATGGTACCTAACTATAAACATTCTATAATTAGATACTTTGAAGTTAGTTGATTATGAATTTAACATCACTAGTTCATCTAAGTTTGATAACCACTGAAAACTATAATCAGTGACTGAATAACTTATTTTGTTCTACTATAAGACTCTTCACAAAATCTCCAGAGATCTTCTGACTTCAAAGTGAACTTTTAACCGTTAGACTATTGAACTAGTCTGATGGTATCCAAAGATTGTGTATTTACAACTTTAGTCTATTCGTAATATGTTTGCATGGTTATAAGCATTTTGTATATTCATGTCTGTACAACATAGAACTTGGCATATATATGCTTCAGTTCTAGTTGCCACAAGTCAGCAGCACAGCATAATAAAGAGTAAATTAGTAAAAGTAGTAATTAACACAATAGTAGGGAGAAGAAGGTGTTGATATACAAGGTATGATACAGGAAACAAATAGTTAGTTTATGAAAAGATACATAGGCCAATGGTCGACAAGGATTCATTCATTAAGTGGTTGTTCTGCTTTTGTACTTAGTACTACACGACACCGGATAGACCACGATAAATTGCTAACGTGTAGCTAGAGAAGCAAACAGTATATCTAGCAGGTTCTCTGTACTAACTATACCTTAATTATTGTCATTGATTAGTTATTTACTAAGACGTAACAACTGTTCAGCGCTCATTTTCCTGGTTCTCAGTTATTGGTTGACTCAGTCAAATCAGTGATATCAAGTTCAAATATCACTCTCTATTTGAAGACATCTATAATTGTACTGATTTATCTATGGAAACTAAAACTTATCATGTATTAATCATCACAATGAACATTGTCCATCAGCAGAATAAATACCGTATCGATTCAATAAGATTATTCGTATTTACTTACAGAATATAAAGTTTATTAATCATAAACTAAACTGCAATAGCCTGTGTAGTAATAGGCCTCAACGTACACAAAGGTAACAGCAAGATTCTCAAATATAAAACAATGAACACTAACCCTATAACAATAGACGAAGAATCTTTGGAAGATGTGGAAATGTTTACATACCTGGAAAGCAGCATCATCGATAAACAATGTGGATCTGATGCAAATGTGAAGGCATAGATTGATATTGCAAAGCATGGGTAGCATTTCTATTATCAAGAAACATCTGGAACTCAAACTACGTGTCAACCAACATCAAAGTCACAATTTCCAATACAAACATCAAGAGAAATTATCCTATCGTATTGAGCTGAAACTTGATCAACTACGACAAGCATCCTTCAAATGATACATGTTTTTTTATAAACAGCTGTCTGCACAAGATACTCCAAATCCGTTGATCAGACACTGTCAGTAACAAACTCCTGTGGTAGAAAACAAATCAATCAACTTCCAACCGAGGAAGAAATCAGGGATCGAGGCTGGAGGTGGATAGAACACACATTGAAGAACACATCAAATAGCGTCACCAGACAATGATCAACTTGGAATCTTGTATGTCAAAGGGAATGAGGAAGACCAAATAACACACTGGGTTGGGAATTGTAGGTGCACATGAAGCAAATGAAGAGTACGTGTGAAGAGCTGCGAAACAATTCCGAGGATGCAGTTGGTTAGAGAGTGGTGATTCTAAGCCTACGTAAGGTAATAGGCAATGATTGATTGATTAAATTGAAGTGAGAATCCAGTTACTGAACATTAGTTGGTCCAGTATTGTTGATGTATAAGTATTTACTACTTGGTCACGATGTCCTATGTTAGATCAGTGATAGTCTCATAAATGAGTACTGGAAAGGATTAATGCACTTGAACAAGAGAGCCCTCTATAATTCTTATTTTTCGATGTTATCCGACTGAGATTAATCTGTGATGATGGAATCGAAATGTGTCTACGAGATCAATGTTAATAATAATAATAATGTTCACGCAAGATAAGTTATGAAAGTACAAAGAAAGGAGAGGGATCCAATGCATACATTAGGTCATTTTATTTTTAAGATGATTATTGATTTATTTTACCTGATTATCAATCATTCAAATGTCTGTTTATCTGTCATGGAGGATAGGCCGATGACTAACTTTGTCCAGCCAACTCTGTCTACAAATCTCCTTTCAAGTTCCTCCCAAGTACTATTCATTCTGCTATTCTTCTCTGCCATAAATTTCCAGCGTAACATATTTCTTAGTGTTCCTCTTTTCCTTTGGCTTCGAAGATTTCAAGTTGGTGCTTGCCATATAATGCAGTTTGGTTATTTATTCAGTACGTTTCCTATTAACTTCCAGCTTTTATTTCTAATTTTGTCCTTAGCTAGAAGTTAGTTTGTTCTCTGCCACATTAGATTGTTGCTGATGGTGTCTGACTAACAGACACGGTGTATCCTGAGCAAACAACTGTTTATAAATTCCTGTTTCTTCGAGATGACGCTTCTGTAGTTTTGCAAGCTTCGGCTTCATAATATAAAACAAGTTGTCTTGGCGTTTGTATCAAAAATTGTAACTATGATGTCGGTCGACAGGTGGTTTATAGAAAAGCTGTTTATGTAACGTCTTGTTAGTCCGTGCCTTCATATCTGCGTTAGATCATATTTTCCTTGTTTATCAATGATGCCGCTCTAGGTATGTAGATGTTTCCACATTCTCCAAAGTCCCTCCATCAAGTCAAATGTAACTCAGTTAGTGCTCCTTGCTTTTTATCTGAAGATCACTGATAAGATCACTTATGAAGTGTTGATGTATGCAAAACGATTTCTCACAAACAGTTTGGGTCAATTCTATTATTTTAATGATACTACTCGACTCTTCTTCAACAATATTAGTCGAAGAAACTATTACACAAGAAGTCATTGAATGTTCATACACACCCTAGATGTTATTCCATGTAGACTTCATTTCAGAATATAAATTACGTCACCAAGTTGTCAGCTCATTAAATTATGGAGTATCTGTTATGCTTTTATGTATGTTTTGTAGGTTAGAAACTAATAGTTGATGGCTTATTTTCATAGTATATAACACAAGTATGCCGTTTTGATTCAATTATCTACTGTTATCCGCAACGTTTCCCATGATTGTTAAGTCTCATATATTCAATACTTCCAGTTTATTTAGCATTTAGTAGATGAGTGTATTTACAAAGTTCAAAGTGATCCTCAACTGTCTAATGATAACATAATAAACATTGTAGATTGAAATAAAACTGTCAATGAAAACTAAGCTGTAGTATACAACATTGAAAACAGTACATGACAAGCGTAATGAAGGGATAGTATTCACTATGATAATAAGAAATTTGAAGTTAGTTATCGTATAGGATTTCATGTGAACATACACATACACTCTCTCTCTCTGTTAAAGAATCATAAACGTTGGTATGGAAGTTGTATAGTGAATTTCCATCCCCCCCCACCCCCCCATCAACTAGTTCTTTAACGCTTTATCAGAAGATGTTAATTCGTGACGATAACTATCTTTATGTTGAATAAGTATTTGAAAATTATGTATTGACATTATATACTTGTTGATTATATTTGGTCAATCTCTCTTCTGATATACGCTTATCCTTAGCTAAGTATTTGGATGACGAAATTTGATCATGAGTTTTGTTATATCTTGAAAAATCGGGCTATTATAATATATGAAAAACAATACAATACTTCCATAGTAGGATGAATTTGTATCTTCCGATTGATTTGTTATAGACTGAATCCCACTGTGAACATTAACATCGGGATGCTGGTACATCCAGAAGACGAGTCCCAAATAGGACGAAATACGCGTCCTGGATTCCACTTGCAGTCATAATCCAAATTAAATAATAACCTCCATAGTACCAATCAGTGCTCGAATACGTCTGCTCCGTGATAATTTTTCCCTAAACTGGAATGAAGAACACAAGATAATTAAACCAACCACCAAACAATCAGATTATATTTCATTCATTCATTCACATACATACAAAATCAGTAGGGAGAATAACACTCATATAAAACAGGTACAATAATAACTAGAGAATGGGTAAGAGGTGGAGTACAAATACATAATTAATTGACTGTTGTTTAAAAATTCCCATGTTTATCAAAAACAAAGATGTTTTAAGGAAGAATAGTCTTGTTTTCGATAAATACTCATCAGGTTCTACGTTTATTAGTTGAAAATTATTAGTCACAAGAATAGCCAGTTCTAAGGCAAGTAAAACATCATTTAGATATCAAGGATAATTGGATATAAAGTTTCTCTCCTCTTCTAGTTATTTACAAAAATACGAATGTTAATGTTGAAATAATCATCATCATCATCATGCAACTTCTGAAATGTAAACGTCAGTTGAACTAAACAAGATTATTCTTAATTGAATATGTGTATATAGGTATCTCTGTGTATGTATGAGTGACATAAGTGATGGGGTGGTAGCAAAATACCATTAGATCAAGTGTTTGTAGACAACGCCTAAATCCTACTTAAAATGAAACTGAATGGGTAACAGTTTGTAAAATGGAGTGAACGATAATCGAAATTCGTCACATACTAACAATAATAGACATAATTACAATCAAATTCAGAATAGGCTTGTATCTTCCCGTTGATTTGTAATGGACTGAAACTGGTTAGCCTCTGTTGCCATATGTGCATCCTGAGCGGATTGCCTCTATATAGCGGTATTACACAAGTTATATTTAAGTTGGATTGTGACTGGCAAGTGGAATCCAGGACGCGCGTTTCGTTACAAATCAATGGGAAGATACAAGCCTTTTCTGAATTAGATATGTACCCGTTGCACAAGTGTGACTGTCTGGACACAGTAGCCTAGTGGTGAACGCGGTGGCGTTTCACACGAAGCGGACTGAGTTCGAATCCCAGTGTGAACATCAACATTGGGATGCTGGTACATCCAGCCGACGAGTCCCAAATAGGACGAAACGCGCGTCCTGGATTCCACTTGCCAGTCACAATCCAACTTAAATATAATTACAATCAGTTTATTTGTTTGATCTTAAAATATGATATTCATTCTGTGTACTTTGATTAATAATAATAATAACAATAATAATGATAATAATAATAATAATAATAATAATAATAATAATAATAATAATAATAATAATAATAATAATAATAATATGGAAATGCACATTCAGAGGGAGAACACATATGCATTAATCGCATTAAATCGTCGCATGATTAAGGTGGTGATTGGTTTAGTGGATCTTGCATGAGCCATGGCAGGAGAAGAGGTTGAACGTACTTTTTCTGTATGCACATATCTGGCTTCTTGACTCGTATAGCTATCGCCTCTGCCGTTTTAAGGACTTTGAGTCTAACCGATCTTGGCAGATAACTGTTTACACAGAATATTATTGTGAATGATTGAATTATGCTCGCCACATGACCTGTTTGAATTTTGAACTAATAAATGTAGAACCTGATGAGCATTTATCGAAAAGAATATTCTTCGTTCATACGTCTTTGCTTTTTAATTGACTATTGTTTCTGAATGACCAATGATACGATAACAGATTATGAGTCTGATGGGAGGTGAGGACAATGGAAACATGATACTAAAAGAAATAAAATAATCGAGATACATTTTTGTAGGAATACATGAAACAATCTTTAGAAGGACAATTTAGAAAGTTACTTGATCTTTTTTAAATCATACCAAACAGTAAACTTTCAAGTAAAAGTTTCATTCTTGTCATGTCAGACCACTTAAGAAGAATAACAAACTCTCAGAACACTATTTCAATTATGCTAACTGTGGGTAATGTAAACATTTTGTTACTATGATTCTTACATTCCTCTTGTCCTGTCCTCCTGATTCGTATATTTACTCTTAATATATTGTCTCTTACTATGAACTACAGTTAATTGGTTGTGTATAAGTTGTCCGTAACCACTACCGCTATTTCCTTAGTTCTGTATTAATGTTAGTTGCCTAATTGATTGATTGTGTGGTCTGATTTTTTATATATATAAAGGCATGATTGAAATACAATTCGATTCACTTCTGTCTGGTTGGTCTATCGGCTTGTGTTCTTCTTTTTATCTCGGCTTGGGACTCAGTGGGCATAGGGAAGACGCACAATTATCGACTAGGCACACCTAGTTGGCATTCAATCAACCAACCAAACATTTTTATCACGTCATAACAATCTTACTTGTCAGTTACATGCGTTTGTGAGTCAAAATATTGATACTCAAATTAAATTAATTGAACAACATTGTTGATGTTTAAAGTGAAAGGTATTGATATTCAGATCATAATATAATTCCTAATATATTACAATTAATCCAAATCTAACTGATGAATACTAGATAGGACGAAATATACATCATAAATTTGCCTACTAGCAATAACTTAACTTTACTTGTAATACGCGTATATATACACATATCTACATTGATTATCCTGTTATTTCATTATTTCATATTGATAGAATGAACAAATATTATGGATAACTGATATTAAACCTGGTTATACAGATTTATTAGCTATGACACAATTGGTATTATTCTCATGCAATACAGAATTTGAAGTAAATCCTGTCACTGGTGAACATCAGATTATAGCAAAACCAACAACATCATTAAAGAATAACAATGTGAAATTACAAGAAACTACAAAATCAGATGAAAAATATACTGAAAAAGATAGAAATGTATGTGATTCTATGATTATGTTACCATTAGATGCATACACTGGTTTCAGTTATACTGTAGTCTCTGAGGTGTAGGATTTAATTGTGGAGTGTTTTTTACGATTCTAGACGACTACTGTTAGTAGTCTAAGCTGATGATTTTGTTTAAAATGACAATAAAAACTTTGAAATTAAACTATTTATTTCAGGGAATACTGTATAAGCAAAATAATTCACTTGAGCTATGAATCTTTTCTACTGTCTAAGAATAAAATGTAGAAGACGATGGTTATCTGCAAAACGATCATATTGGCGTTTTAATTGAATACAACCGTCTCTAAATTTGTCGTCTGGTTATACGTGTTTACATGTATATAAAGGCATGCATAAAGTTAAACATAATTCTGTTTGGTTAGTTTATCAATCTTGTATTCTTCTATTTCTGCCTTAGGACTGAGTGTACGTCAGGACAGACGTATAACAACCAGCTAGACACTCATTGGCGCGTCGTGTTGTAACTTCGCATGTACAAAGTCACATTAACTATTTGATCATACTTACCAGTCACAACAGCCTATTCTGATATTACATATTTAATTTTGGAAAGGGCGTGTCATTTGATCACCGTAACTGATCAAGACAACAGTTGATCAGTTATTTTTAAAATCCTTTAGATTCATACTACATTGATATGTGTTGTGTTGGATAACTTATAGCCCCACGTATTAACTTCTTAAACTCGAATATGTTAATCTACATAAGAAGTAAAGAAATGTGTATTTCAGTAAGTGTCGAACGTATACAAGAAAGCGTGTATACTACACAAATCGTCATCTAATCTGAAAGTAGGTAGTTTAAGCCATCCTAACAAATACCAATAGATGATCGTCTTGTCGTATCACCAATTGTTTAAATTGAAAATTATATCATTAAACTGCGATTCAGTGATTCTAGTGATTAAGCGTCCCTTTTTGAGACTTGAAGATCTTGGGTCCGAATACTTATTGAATCCAAGGTAGGCGTTATGAGTAGTCCTAAATTAGGACAATACAGCTGCCCAATACTTTTTGATTTCTATTATCATCAAATTAAGTTCAGTCTATGATGACCATAGCCAATAAAATCCAATATTATTGACTCTCTATGAAACCACTTCGAACACATTGTGAATAGACTAACTGGACGAGTAATCCCAAATATGCACATCTTTCGCGTTCTCTGATCTGTGTTGGTTTTAGGCTTGCTTCCCTTGGTTGTCCTCGATTCTTCTATATATTCTAATCTTACTTTGCTCCTTGCCATCTCAAAACTTTCTTCATATGCTGTTTACTGATTCTTTCCAATTTCGTGCGATGTTCCGCTATCTACTACTTATGAACTACCTTATAAGTAGTATCCATTACAATATCATCATAATTACTACACAATACAACTATTAAATCATTTCTAGACTAAAGACTTAATTAAATCATCCATTTTATCTGTTGGTTCTTCTTATGTATTTGTTTTCTTTTTGTTTGTTTTTTTTCATAGAAATTGAAACGTTATGCTGTTGTCAGTTCACGTTTACAACATTCCAATTTGACAATGATACAATATTCAGTATTTTTTAAAATATGCCGTGCTAATTACATTGGTTATGATTTAAAAGTAAGTTAAAGAAGTTATGAATCTGAAGGTGAAATCTATCATTGATTGTTTTTTTTTTAGATTGATAAGAATGAATACAGTGTGTAGATTAACCAATCAGATTTCAAGATCCCTCTTTAAGGATAAGATGATTGGTTGTCTACATGTTAATCTCAGCAGTAAATGAATGGTAATATAATTACAATGGAGAAAAGGGCTACTCCATAAGAAGTAATTCAGGCTATAAATAGTATGGAACATGATGATGTAGGCTAATGCCAACTATATAGATGTAAAACGTTTAGAAAAACCGATTTCTTATACATTCAAACACTGGTAACAGATGAATCATCTTTAGTAGTGACAGGGAAGTCATACACATTCACTGATAACTATATTGTAAGGAAATGTGTTCAGAATTTTTGATAAGGATAGCACTATGTAAGGGATTTGGAATATGCAAATGGCACTGTACTGTTTGATGAAGACAATAATAAAGCGCCAAGTCTGTTGATAGCATTAAGCATCAATGCAAACATGTTCAAAATGTGTTTCCATTCCTTTAAGTGTAAACCATTACATTAGGACTGCTCTAAGTCAATACCTAAACTAAAGATTGGGAGTGAAGTTGTTTAGCGTATTGACTACTTCACTTATCTTGGAAGATTGATTAGTCCTGATGGATTAGCTTCCGTTGAAATCTCGGTATGAATTCATAAGCTTGTTTAGCCAGCTTATTTTACCTACAGTATAGACGACCTATTTGTTTATCAATTAAAAAATGAGTGTACTACGCAGCAGTCCGTTTTGTGTTATTGTGTGAATGTGAAACGTGACCACAAAGAGTAGATGACCTTGATAGTCGGTCATTTATAGCTTTGAAATATCAATGGCGTTTTCTAGTATTACCGGGTTAGTAATAGTGAGGTTAAACACCGAGTGTTAGGGAGAGTTGGTAATTCAGTTAATGAAGCTGTAAGTATTCATCGACCAAGGTGGCTATGATATGTGTTGCATATGCCTAATTACTGTCTACCTCGACAAGTAATGATGAGTGGTAATAGAGTAGGGTGGAATAAAGCTGACGGTGAGAGCCGCCAAACCAAAAAACGGCATCACTCCACTAAGTTACCGATTGCTAGTATGAGCGGTACTGGCAGATGCAGTCCACTCGGTTGGAGTTCCCCAATTGCCGTAACGAAATAGCTGGTGACTAGGTGGTCCAGAGAATTTTACTTAAACCGCATTCTAGGAAGTGGATAGTTTCAATCTGGAGCTTTCACCATCATTCTCAACGACTTCATAGGCGAGAATTTTTGATGGAAGTGAGTTATGGTGTTTTCTCCACGAGTGACTAGCAGCTTGTTCTGTTTACTTTGAATTTGATTGGCAGCTATCGATCTAGAGATTATAGCAACCAAATAAAACTGGACAGTTGAAGCGAAGGCTCTACACAAAATGAATATTAAAGATAAATGGAATCTCACAGTATCTAAACTCTTTAATAATGATAACTGACATCATGAATTAGCTTAAAATTAGACAACAAATAACCACTACGAAACACTGAACAATTCTTTTGTTTCAGTATGGGGTTCTTCACTAATGCCCACTTACAATCCCATCACGGATTAAAACAGGATCTTCTGACTCCACAGGGAATAATTAACTATAAGCCCACTGAACAGCTTGGCCTCAACTGATTCCTATTTCTAACTCAATCGATTCCCAATATGTTTACACGACTTCATCCATTATCATCAGTGGGTAACTACCCCTACACTCGACATGGTTAAACAGACTGAATATTGTAGAGAGTGAAAAGTTGTGAAATGTTAAAGAAAAGATTGTTTAATAAAAAGAAGACTTCGATGAAAGTGATTAGGTAGTGTAAACCAACAAAACCATATTTAGTCATGTGTGCATATTTGTGATCAAAACGTTATCAAATATGACTTGTTGACATCTTTCAGTTGCATAACTGTGAAATCTAAACATCGTATAACCTTAAATGATGAGATACTTTCTTGTAGGTCAAATAATATTTTGATTTGTGTTGTCATAGTGATTGTAATTATTGCGATTTTTGGTTAGTTGACCGAATGCCAGTTGGATAGGTCTAGTTGGTAATTGTGCGTCTGCCCTATGCTCACTGAGTCCCAAGCGAGAATAAGAAGAACACAAGCTGATAGACCAACAGAATCGAATCATATTTCATACATCCGTTTATATATACATACAACCAGACCACACAGTCAACCAATTAGGAAACTAACGTTATGAATAGGGACAACTTGTACACAACCAATTAACTGTAGTTCATTGTAAGAGACAATATACTAAGAGTAAATATACTAAACAGGAGGATAGGGTAAGAGGAATGTAACAATCATAGTAACAAAATGTTTACATTATCCACAGCTAGAATAATTGAAATAGTGTTCTAAAACACAGTACTGTGAGTTTGTTACTCTTCTTTAGTTGTCCGAAATAACAACAACAATCAACGATCATAACACAAATTGATAAAAGTGATTTCAGACATGATCGAGTAACATGACACAAAAACCGTAGATCGTATTCTTACAGATATACCGTCTTCATTTCATGCTGCTGAACTACGTCAATTGTAGAAAACTTATAGCAAATTGAGCTAACTTATGAATATGTCAAGTTTTATATTGTTAATGATTATGACTAACTAGAAATATTGGCTTTGATTATGTTATACAGAGAGCTATTGGTAGATGTTTTATAGTGAAACTAGCAATCAGCATCTAGAGGAAATATAAAATTCATTATCTCCATTATAGGTAGAATTCAGTCGGTCAGTCATAAACAGCGTAGAACCTGGAGCATATGCTTATAGGTCCAAGTTAACATAGTGCATTGAAACGATTAGATCAACATGACAATATTATATTCTGGGAAGAAATAAAATCGATGCATATACAAAAGATCTATGGAATTTAAGATCTAGAAGAATACGATGAGTGAATACAGCTGCTCAACTTTGACCGATTATGATCCATGTCACCTAGTAGCTGTAGTTACTCATCGCGATTATCATGTGAACAACAAACAGATAGTCTGCATCCAATAACGTGGGTTTGACCAACAGTTGAAGACTTCATAGATTGATTCCATATTTTCTAATTTGACCACTCTTTCTTTCATCCTACTCTTACCTCAGCTAACATCGGACAAAGAGGCAGGCAATAATTAGGCATATGCAACGAATGTCCTAACCATCTCTGTCAAAGAAGGTTTACGACCTCTCCAACTGGTTTCTGTATTTTCCTAGTACTCTGTACCTAACATCAGCATTACTTATTCGCTCATTCTAAAATATATACGGACGATAATACGGAGAATTCCATAGTCAAAGACCTAGGATCTACAGTAGCCTTCTAATTTTATAGCTTCTGTTACGCATTCACTAACTGGTAAAAGTATATTTATATGCATAATTTTTACTAATCATAAAATTTATTTGTTAATTAGGAACGACAAGGTGTATTATTTGCACCAATGGATAGTTATCGAAGAGATCGTTTAGCAATGATGTAAGCGATTCAAGATGATTCTATTGATTACTTTATTATTCAAAGAAGTATTCAACAAAATATATTTTTCTTATTATTATTAATTAACGTTGTTTTATGTTTAATAATATAAAAAGAAATATCATTTGAGCTGAATTGTGGTTAATAAGTGAAATCAAGGAATTATGTTTCGTTCTATTTTGGACTCATCAGTTGGATTTACCTACAGCTTAATGTTGATGTTTACACTGGGACTTGAAGCATCCCGCTCAAGATGCACATATGATAGCCGAGACTGATCAGATTCAATCCATATCAAATCAATGGGAAGATTCAAATACATTTTAATTATATAAAAAGAAATGTTACTTTGTCAACTTGATAACTACTGGTATGTCAACCAACACGCTGATGTACAGGTGCTTCATCTCAATTTAGAACTTCTCAGTTGTATTCACTCATAATACAATACAAATTATAAAATGTTTAATATTGGAGCTATTACATACTTATCATATTCTTCAGGAGATCTTAATACTGGGTGATGTGGAGATTGTTAAATGTTAGTGTGATTTCATGAAATGATTTAAATTAGAACAACAATCTGTTCAATATACAATTACAACCTATACCATCTCACTAGAGACTAGCCTGTCAAGTTAATTCTTGCAGTAATAGTGAGAAGAAGTGATTAGTAGAGTTCAACCGAGTCGGATGTAAGGCAATTACCCACTGATGTCAATGGACGAAGTCGAGCAAATATATTGATTGCGTTAAAAAAAAAATATCAACCGTTGAGAGCCGACATCGTCAGTGGTTAAACGTTTGCCGTGAAGCCAGAAAGTTCTGAGTTCGGCTCCTGATGGGGTCATGAATACACATCGGTAAAGAGTTTAATAGTGGGTCGAAACGGCCATCTTAGTAATCAAAGATTTTCTATTTCAGACCAATCTATGGTATCAAATTAAAGATTATTTGTTGGATGTTCTGTAGAGTTATGGATATACAATACATTAAAAAGCATCAAAATGAAATAACACTATTGATTGGTTAATTATCTCTTAATAGGGGAGTTTTTATTTTCAGATAGATTAGTTTACTGTTAAGCACCTATGTCAACTAAATCGTGTATAATATACGTTGTTTAATCTATACTAAAGTACATATTCAGATAAGGAAGAAATTTTCCCAAAGATTGTCTCATCATCAATTGACATTAGATAGAGTACCACTGTAAATACCAAGTAGATTTTCAAATGGACTGTAGAAAGTGACTAGTGATCTAATGATATCTTGTTTATCGTTAAGTTCATCCAGTCTCTTCTCTAATTCATTTGACATCATGAATGTACACTGACAATGAGTCGCTGATTAGAATTATGAAAGCTGTTCATGAAATCATAGACTATTAGTCTAAACGATATTAGATGTTGACTGTCTGGTTCGAATCCTGGCTAACCATATGATCAGTAGCAAAAGATACTGACTGAAATAAAATAGAGATAATCACAGACGACAGAAGTACACTTATTACATTAAGATGAATTTATTTATTCCCCTTGATTTGTTATAGACTGAAGCTGGTCAGTCACTGTTGCTATATGTGCATCCAGTTCGGAATGCCTCAATATAGCAATTATTCACAAGTATCATTTAAGTTGAATTGTGACATCAACATTGGGATGAGGCACATTCAGCCAACTAGTCCTAAATAGGTCGAAACGCACGTCCTGGATTCCATTTGCCAGTCACAATCCAACTTAAATGATACACTCATTACAGTTTAGATTTTCCTTTATGTGTTCTTTTTCTACGAATCGGATAATCTTCTCATTGTCATGGTGATATGATAATGAAGCTACAATAAATTCAATAGTTCATCATTGTGTAGCCTTGAAAATGATTCTTCAATTAGTTGTATAATAAATTCCTTTTTATTTTTAGATCAGTTTCAGATAATCTTGAAAAAGCCCTAACACAATTTGGTAGTACATTGAAAATTCTACATAAAGAAGTATCAACACCAAATATGACTGGAATATGTAATTTTCAGGTAGATTATTTATAATCTAAGGTAGATATTTTTCGTCTTGTTTGAAATTCATCAGGTGAACTGTGTTTTTCTAGATGGGGCCTGGGAGGGAAGTGGATTAATTTCCTATTTCAAGTAATGAGTAAACGATTATTCACTTGTACATGTCATTAACGAAAAGATGTTAACAATAGAAAGTTATGGTAAATAGTAACTTGACCGACAAGTTCTTTAGATGTTGTGGTAATAACAATGAAATGTAATTGCCTGCTGGGAAGATTAATGAAAGTGGAACCCTCTATCACAAATTTGTTAGAGCTAGATAGATATCAGTAACCAGGAGGCAATAGTCAACTATTTGTCATAGATATGACTGTTTATTGGTTCACATCCGCTGCCCTACCAGTGAATCATGCTCATGATCATCAGACTTCGAAAGAGAATGCTCAACTATTAGACCAGTGAGAAGGTTGGCTTTTAATGGTCGATATTTAAGGCTCATTGAATTCACTATATATTTACAAAACCTCATTAAATGATATTGGTGTGTAACTGACTCAAATTTGACATGGTTGAACACCATTGGTCACTACTTCCTACTGAAATGCCAGAAATTGCTTTCAGTAGTTAGTCACCAATCACAACATCCAATTATAATCATTATTGACTTTTCAATTACTTACATCTAGAAGTGATTATTGACATTACAGTAAGATACACTTAGAATATGATTAATTATAACAATCTTATTTCTCAAACTGATGGAGCTATTATGATGAATTTGTATATTCCCATTGATTTGTTATAGACTAAAGTTAGTCAATCTCTGTTGCTATATGTTCATCTTTAGCGGATTTCCTCAATATAACGATTATTCACAAGTATAATTTAAGTTGGATTGTGACTGGCAAGTTGATCTCACTGTGAATATCAACACTGGAATGCAGGTACATTCAGCCGATGAGTCCCAAATCGGTCGGAACGCGCGTTCTGAATTCCACTTGACATTCACAATCCAACTTAAATGATGGAGCTATTTCTATAATCTACTATTTCTTCTTGAGTTACAAGACGTTTGTTCAAATTTCTATTCATACTTACAATATATGAACTGTGATTATTAATGAGATCCGGAATGCGAATACCGTTCTGTTCAAAACTTATCAGCTGAATTCGCTTACATTTCAGTGTTAATATTCACGCTGAAACTTGAATTCAGTATCGTTTACTTCAAAAGTCAACGCATAACTCACTAAATTAATGAGTTCAAATAGGAGCCAATTTATTGAACTAGAATACATTTTCTTGACTTGTGTGCTTATATGAACTTTAACCCTGAGAAGTAGATTTACTCAGCTAACAAGTCTCAGAGAGAATAAAATGCGCGTTTTAAATTCCAGCACAACTTAAAATATATTTTTATTCTACTTATAACAAAGTGGTAATTATTTGAGACTCTGTCCTGAATATCAACAACTGGATTATACAAGCCTTTATTAATGAAATTAGTTCTATTCAGTCAGTCAATCATGAACAACGTAGAACTCAGCACATATACCCATCGGTCCATGTTGACATACCACATTACCTCAATGTAATCATACTCAACACTATAATCTAGTTCAACTGAAAGAAATAAGTAAATGTTTGTTCAGAAGAATAATAAAAATTAAGATCTGGAAGAACACAAAGAGTGAATACACCTGCTTTGCTGTAACCGAATCTGTGGGGTGTCATTCAGTGTCTCCAACCTTTCATCACGATTATCACATGGACACCAACTAGATAGTCAGCATCTACCAACATGAGTTTGACCAACAGTTAGAGACTTCATGGGCTGTTATTATATTTTACTTTGATTATTTCTAACCTTCCTTCATCCTACTCCTACTGCAGCGGAATTCGAGTGACGAGACAGGTGGTGTGGATTATATTATTGTTCCCTAGGCTCTAGTTTTTTTTCTCGTTAGTACTACGTCTTTTGACTTACTGATATATAGTGTGGCAACTCGAACCCGAATTCATTTCTTTCATACATTATTACTTATTACTGAGTTCGAAAGCTGGAGATAATATGACTTATTTTAAGCACCGAAGCAGATGAATAACTGCAGTAATTCAAGTGTATTAAAATCTATTATGTTGGGCGATTTTTAAGAAGAGTAACTAACTTTTCGAATTGTACTCTAGAAGTTTATGTCGTTTATTTTCAGGACTTTTGAATCGATTATTTTACTTCTATTATTGCCATGTTTCCATCGTCACCAGACCCATAACTGTTATCACATCATTTCTCATTTAAGAACAATAATTAATACAATAAGTATCTATGCCCACAATTCCTAGTGATTATTGCCTCCATTTTGTATATGTATTATTCGTCTTATTGATGCATTAAGTGGTCGGGTTTTGTATGTATATAAATTAATGAGTTAAATATAATCTGATCGTTTGTTTGGTGGTTGGCTCAGTTGTTTGATCATCTTTATGTCAGCTTTAATGACTAGTAAGCACAGGGTAGATGTTTTCACATCCTAATTAGTTCAATCGACGTCACCATCTTCCATATATTGTGACTGACAGTATATTTTTTCCAAGATATAACAAAATCTTAACCAGTATCATAGGAAGATTAGTAAGTGGTTGAGGAGTTTAACTGTCAACGACTAGGTTGTAGATATGTGGTATGCTCTGCCTACATTTGATTTTAGCAGCCGATTAGTTGTTTAACTCCAACTTGAGTTTGCCTATCTCGATGACCCAACTGAGCTATATTGGCTGGAATACATGTTCCTCTAGGTCCTACCATGCTAAGCAGATCTGTTGGAGAGCAACAAAACTAAAGGCAGCAACCTAAGATCTGAGGGCGAATTCGTACTGGTGACTGCAGCAAGGTGTGACAGCCATAAGGTGTTTCCTTCGGATAACCAGCATCTGCAGCGATGCTGCCTTTTCACCAAGGAAGGAAGGGGTTAGAAAAGGTCAACCCTAAAAATATGACACCTCACCTTACACCGCGTATTTTCGTCTCCGGCAGTAAGACCTTTTAAAGAACGTAGTTAACACTTCAAAAACTACCCATAACAGGGCCGTGCGTGATCGGCCTCCATCAGTTGTCCCTTGGGCTCTGATGAAATCTCTGCTCTTATACATTAGGCCCGATTGGCTTTTACCAATTTGCGTCACTTGTGGCGTAGGCGAGACATTCGTTTACTGACGAAAGGACACTTTTACTGCGCAGCAGTTAGATCCGTCTTACTTTATGGATGTGAAACGTGGCCATTAAGGATAGAGGATATTCGTAGGCTCCTAGTATTTAATCATAGATGTCTCCGAAACATTGCTCGTGTTTGCTGGGACCACCGAGTAAGCAATGCATGGGTTAGGAATAGAGTACTAGGTAAATACGGTTAGTCTATCGATGAAGTAGTGAGTCTTCACCAGCTGAGTTGTTTAGGACATGTGTTACGTGTGCCTGACCACCGTCTACCTCAACGAGCAATGTTGTCTGGTGTGGGAGTAAGCTAGAAGAAAGCTAGGGGTGGCAAAACGTAAACATGGCACCAATTCATGAAGTCATTGACAAGTGGGCTGAGCCATGTTAATAGATGCAGACTACCAGGTTGAGGCCCATACGATGATCGTAACAAGTGGTTAGAAACTTTAAGTGATATGGTTCAAAATCGTTCGCAATGGCGCGGATGCATCCACTCCTTGTCTTTCTCTAAATTCCAGTTTTTGACCTTTTCATAATCTTCTCTTTAATGAATCACTTTTTTTGTTTCACATTTCATCTCTGTTCTCTAAACCTTTCGATTAGTACTTACTCTGTTACTACTTCCTCTACTGTGGGATTCGGTCCGACAATTTAATCTCTATCTGCTAATTGAGGCATGGCAACTTGAATTGATGTACGCATGTACCAAGTTCTACGTTTTAACTGACTGACTGACATTATTAACACGATATCAAATTCTATTCACCAAACGAAGTGTTTTGCCTTTAAAGTGTTTATCATTTCAACTATTCTATTGTTTATTTAATTCGTAGTCAGTTATTAAAGAAATAGAACAAATTCTTGGTCAAGTTATTGAAAATTCAATGGATCAGAAAAGAGAAGTGGAAAAAAATCAACAACAAAAGAGACACCAACAACAATCACAAGAAAATAATCCATCGAAAAGACAAGTACAACAAAGTCATGAACACTTGAGAAGAAAATAACTTTGAACATTACCAGCATTACTTTCATTCATTGAAGAGGACAAGTAAAGGTTCATCGCTGATGAAAGCAACTTCAAGATGTCGATCAAATGATATATTCACATAGACATACACATACATTCAGTAGAACGATCTTGATTAGAAAAAATAAGGCTTTATTTTTCTATTTAACAATAACTGCTACATTATTACCAGTATTATTATTATTATTATTACTAATAAGTTTAGTTTTTGAGTTGTGGTGTTAGTTGTTTGTGTTCTTCACACATCGATATTGGTCTCGATTGGGTTAAGACCGAAGACTAAGAAGTTGTAGCGGTAAATAATCCCCAAAATAAATAGTTGCATAAGCTCTCGACATTGATGCTGACCATGTTTGTTTTAGCGGACACTACTAGATGAAGGCGCGCGGTCACGCATCTTCACCAGATCACGACTCGAACCACCGTGGGTAGCATCTCTCTCTAGTTTGCCAGCCTAGACCTTGCTATCCCATTAAAGCTCTGTATACGATCAAATATAATTTTGCTTCCATCCTTTATTGCCTTCTGATTTCTCATTCGTTAGAGTGGGGTCCATTCGTTAGAAGTGATTTTGGTTATACGACAAGCGCAACTTGGTCACATATCCGGGAACACTTCAAAGTATTAGATGCTGTTTCATTTTAGTACAGGACTTTTCAATAGTCTGTACTCTTGGTTTCTTTAGGAATCTTCTACAACACTAGGCTGACTTTCATGAATTTGTGTTATAGCACAACGATCATCGATTGTCATTTATGATATTTATCTCATTCCTGATATATCTGAACTTTACTAGTCATGATTTCTTACCTGAACTTCAGGAACATTATGAAGTTAAGATGTTTATTGTAAATGAATTGATGTAATTCTGTGGAGATAGTTAATAACTTTAAATGTTTGCATTAACCACAGACTCCGTAACTGACTGAAGGGTGTACACTAGAATAAAACAGCTGTCTAGTGCTCTCTGGTTTTTAATGGTACTAAACCAGCATCGATCTGTGATGAATTCATCACTTTATTTTTTACTTACTTGAAATTGTTACAACTACCAATACGTGAACGTTAGACACTTAAAGTATATTTATTCTAGTTAGGTACTATTTAAAACATGAGGATACTGGACAGCTATTTCATCCAAGTATAGAACAATTCAGACACCTATTTATCGTGTTGGAATATGTATAAATCAACACAACTCAACAAAGAAGTTCCGACTACTCAACGATATACACTAATCAAACTGAAGTGTACTCTGTATACAGCTAGGTTAATTCTGTTGTCAGTCCATGTAGCTTCTAACTATTAATCCTACGGGCAATGATAACACAGAAGCCCATGATGAGTGAAGAGGAAGATAAGTTTGATCGTATGTAGAACGTAAACGGTAGTGAAAAGCCTAGGCTGCTTAACTATTGGAGGAGGGGGGTGGGAAACAGTCATCTACCACGATGTGTCGTATCATGATCTGGTAGTGATACTTTACCAAGTGCCTTCAGTTAGTTATCTCCACTAAAACAAACATAGTCGGCACCAATAAGGAAAACCTACACAACTATTTATTTGCGTAGGAGGAGGGGGGGGTTATTATTTACCACTACAAGTTAAGGGTCGATTAAATATAAAACTTCGAAACCGTCACCATAATACATAGTTGTTTAATTGTGATTTGTTAGTCTACATTTTCCTTATAAGTAAATTTTAAGCTGTAGTATGGTATAAAAGAGTAACTTTGAGGGATTGTACAATTACCTGCAAAAATTAACCCCTGTAGCAAATCATCGACGCTCTAAGTTACTGAAAGGTAATAGGTAATCACTTATCATAGTTGATATGTCCTTGTAAGTGAAAGGAACTATGATTCATGAGAGTAGGTTGTTCTCCAATGTTCTGTACTTTAATGACTTGAATGGATGATTGACCAAAAGATGAGACACGAGGTCACAGTCTTACTGAGTTCATACATTTATACATGTGGAAGGAAATGTAAATATACTTAGTAAGTACTCATATCTTTCAATTGATGTTGTTATGAACTAAAATAATTCAGTCTTAAGAAAGTATGAGAAAAGATTTAGTTTTATGAATAGTGTATGCACAGAAAAATAGAGTATTAATGCCTACAACATTATGAGAAGTATATGATTAACATAGAACCTGGCACATGTGTACACCGGTCCAAGTTACCATACCTCATAAATAAAACAAGATTAACACAAAGTTTTGTAGAAATAGAAGTTACTTTAACGATAATAATAACGAAAATAAAGAAGAGTGAGCATAAGGAATACGGTTCAGGAAGAAAAGAGTGGAGGGTGGAAACAAAGCTATGAGATAGTTTTAGGCTGATGATTTAAGGAAGGACAATGAATTCATACACTTCCATCACTGTGACAGACTATAAGCTCTGTTGGATGAAAGTTTACCATACCCTCTAACACGAATCAAAGTGTTTAAGTAAGAGCCTTCACAAGATTTATTTACTTCACTTGTGTGTCTTTCAATAAAAGACACTGCAATAGAACTTCCCAGTCTATAGAGTCAAATGCCACTTTCAAGTCAAGGAAAACCACCATTATCGGGCGCCGAAAAGTATGTCAATGTTCTAAAACCTGACGAATGGTGAATATCTAATCTATACAACCACGACCAGGTCTGAAACCAGCCTGGTTTTCTCGTATTTGTAGATCACGAGTTGTAGTTACACGTCTGGTACATATAGAAGCTAGTAGTTTAGACATTATATTAGTCAAACTAATCCCTATATGGTCATCGCAGGGTGATTGTAACCCTTTCTTATATACTAGGACGAATAACGATCGACATCAGTCAGACAATTATATCAAAATATCGGTGAACCTAATTGCTAAAGTGGGACCACCATCCTTAACGACCTTTGGAAATAACCGATCCGGATCTGCTGTACTACGTCGCCACAAATTAGCCATAGCCATAGAAATCATGTGATCTAGGTCGATTTTCCACTCAGGCTGCTTGGGAATAGTGAATAGTTCTGGAGCAGCTGAAGGTCAATTGAATCGCTACTTGAAGTGTTCAGCCCATCGTCCTAAACGTCTAAACTGAGAGCAGATAAGTGTTCCATCTCTTTCGGAGATTATTTCACTAACACAGTTACTTCTGTTAGTCTGAAGAGTTGTCTAGTGTTACCTAACGCCGATGTTTTTTCCATCTCCTATGCTTTTACTTCTCTCCACTACTCAAGATCGTTTTGCAGACGTTTTGTCAGTTTATATCTGATTACTCTTTGCTTCTCATAGTGTTCGGAGCCTGACAAAATAAATTTTAGGAAGTCAATCAACTCAATAGAAGCCATCGGGATCCACTGACTTTTCTTGACTTCTTGATTAAAGTTGCTAATAGATGCCACATATAAAAAGTGTTCAAAATTTGGTACGAAACATCAATTCCTCAATTAAATTTATGAAAACATGACGTATGATGTACTAGAATTCGGTGTTGAGTTAGTCAGTCATATACAGAGTAAAATCAGTCACTTATGATCATCAGCTTAAGTGATCATACCTGTTTATCACAATAAAATGAACATGAAATTACTGAAAGTAGCAGTTAAATTAATGATAGTTGGCGCACGCTTAACCCTCTGCCCTACTGAGTCGGTGCCCAGTGGTAGAATTTTTACTTCCACCAATTTTCGGTATAGTGCGACATTAGTACGATGTCACTGGTGATATTTCATTTTCTCAAGACAAATCTGACCTTTACTGGTCACGAATTTTCATAAAAACTTCGGTAACATGCTGAACTTAGTAACTAGTTAGCTAATTAGTATAATCAAGGTGAGGTAGTTTTGTGGAGATAAATATTAAGCTTTGTTGACTGAATTTGCTACGGAATGATGTTGGTAGGGTACCAATGAAAATATGTTAAGGCTGTTGCATACTTCTGAGGAGTCCCACACCAGTACGAAACAGCTGCCTAGTGCTCTGTGATTTCGGTTACACTAAATGGTTAAAATAATTCTCCAGAAACGATTATTGTAAGATGAATTAAAAGTGAAAATTTATCTCACAGCGAAGAGTTTTCTCTTCGGCCAATTCATCAACTTAACTCAATATATACTACTTCTGTTATATTAGTAATAATCAATAATATTCGGTAATGGCACTATTTGAGTGAGCATAACAATAAAAGAAATGTTATTTATATGAGGAATATGGAAAAACAGTTGAATATTCAGTAAACATTACAGAAGGAAGGTATGGAGTGGGGACTATTAAATATGAAAATAAAGTTACTTAATATGTGGAGATTAAATTTCTTTGCATAAAACTGAAATGAAATACTCAAATGAATTGTGACTGGCAACTGAAATTCAGGACGCGCGTGTCGTCCTCATTGGAACTCATCGGTTGGATGTACCTGCATCGCAATGTTGATGTTCACACTGGGATTCTAACCCAGTCCGCTTCGTTCCAAACGCCACGGCGTTACAAATCAGCAGGAAGATACAACTTATTCTAATGATATGAAATATGTTTAAAATGAAATACATTTGTCCAGGGTAAAAGGTAAGTAAGGAGGGAAGTGGGAAGGGGTTAGTAATAGTGTTTGAGGAAGAATTGTTTGATGTTTAAGATAAGGGTAAAAATCGAGGTTGAAGAAGTTTCATAAGGAATCTAAAGGTTGATCCCATATCTAACCACTTCCATATGCTCTTATCCATTCGCTATCTTCTGTGGAGCCTGTTATATAAGTACTTTATATTAGGGTTCTGTTCTGAAAGATTCAATAAAATTATCTATTATGATTGAGAAGAGGTGGCAGTGGATCAATCAGTCTACCTAAGACAATAATCTTTCGCCTGGCTTCAATTACTATAACCTTATCTAAGCGCTTACTGAAGCCAAAAATATGCATCAAAAAGAATACTTGTTCATCGTCTGCATTTTCATTGGTACTTAAAACAATAAAACAACTCTTTCCTGAAGGGTATTACAACTTTCCTCCCCCCCACCTTCCTTACACACCTTTTATCCTGAACTGATTTATTTTCACATCTGAAGATATTCAGTCACACTTGATAGTAAGGAAGGCCGAATTTTGCATCCTACATGAACTATCTAATCATAACAACTTCAATTAATTGTGTCAATCATGATATCATGAAATGATCTTAATCAGACAACGATTGATCACCTGGAAGCACTAGACAGCTGTTTCGTCCTAGTATGGGACTCTTCAGCAGTGCGCATCCACAACCCCATCAAGGATCAAACTCAGGACTCTCTGACTCCGCGAAGGCACTTTATCTTTGGACCACTGAGTCTGCTCTTGACGCTTGATATTTCTAATTCAATCAATTGATGATACGTTTTCGCGACCTCATCCATTGTCATCGGTGGGTGACTGCCTCACACCTGACACGATTGAACTCCACCAGTCACGTCTTCACACTAGAAGAGTCCAATACTAGGACAAAATAGCTGTCCAGTGCTTCCAAGTGATCAATGATTGTCTGATTCAGATCAATTCATGTTACCAAGATTAACAAATTAACTAACTCCACAACAACCTCCCACCCCCCTTAATTTTTACATTTACATAATATAAAGTTAACATTTGACCTATTCACTTAATGCATGATCCATTCATTAATACTAAATGAATTCATGTATACTGAACATGATCAATGCATGATTAACTATCTCTACATTATTCATATGATAAACAAACTGTTACTTTTTTCTATTTGTAAATGATACTTGTAGTAATTTGTATTATGTCATACTACAATTGATCATCATATTTACATTGTCCTTCAATAATCATACAATTTCTAATTTATTTGATGTATTCAATTATCAATAATTAAATTGTTTCCTTAATTGTATATTGTGATTTGTTGTTTAAATCACTATAATAATCAGTAGAATATTTAAATGTGACAATGATTTCAATTAAGTAGTGTGTAAGTCTAACATAACGTAAGTCATTCTTGATGATCATACTGAACATTTTCCTTATGACTGACTGTATTATTGCCTTTTCTACCTTGTAGATTGTTTACCATTAATTCAAAGATCAATTTCAATAGGATTAATTCAACTTAATTTACAAGTGTATAAATAACACATTAAAACTTTTGTTTAATACATACTATTTAATCTACTTAAAAAGTTATAAATAAGTAGTATTGAATATTATACATGTCTATGTATACACATAGTTTAAATGTTATACATCAATCTAATAATGAATTGATACCATTGAAAACTGTATTTCAACATTGAATGATTTAATTAAAACAATTCGAATAATATTTAATCAAAAAGAAATTAATGTCAATGAAATACATAAAATTTTAAATGATTTTCAATGTGATTTTACAGAATGGCAAAAATATATCTACTTTAATAAAACACAGTAAGTTGATGATGATGTTTAATTAGTTGTTTGTCAATTAATGTTGTTTGGATATCCAGGAAGTATTGGAGAGTTGATTCGTCCTACTCCTTTGTGACAGTGTACACTATCAATTCATGTAATGAAATTCAATCCAAGGCAGCCTGCATGAAATCTTGGACTACTACATTTTACTAAAATTTCAGCAGGATACATTTCGCTTTCTATTATTTTGTTTTAATTACCCAATTATGTCCCGAAATCACATTGTATACTGTCGTGCCTTTATAAAATGCTTACGACCTATCATGAGTAATTCATTTAGATCTAAACGGAAACATCACGGTGGCTGGCAAAACATTTGGATAATGAAACCTGTTGCTAAATTACAAGGTAAAGGAATATTTCCATTCCGTAAATAAAAGGATATCGTAACATGGAAGCGTACCGGAATGAAATGTGATCGACTAACTATTGATGATTCAGTGAATCGAGAACTATCTGAAATCTATGTTGTCTCACGGTATATAACTAATCCATATTCATTATGTGGACGTAAATTTGATTTATATATCTATGTTCTATTTAATCTAATGAAAGTGTAGGTTTACAGAGATGGATTTGCTCGCATCTTGAATACACGATTTTCGTTAGATTCTATTGATGATCATTACACACTTTTGAAAAATGTTGCTATACAAAAGACTGCACTTGATTAGGATTCTGAAAAGCCTGTAAATGGTCAGTTGGTCGTTTACGTCGACATCTTCTAACTAAATATGGCTATGAAAAGACGTGTAAACGGCAAAAGAGTAACTTGTTGAGACACTGTATGCTGGAAATTCATATTGTACTAATCATACTATTGTATAAAGCTATTATAATTGTTATTGTTAGGTTAGCGAACTATTAACCTTCTGTACCACTTAGCTGGACGTTATCCAATGGTACAATTAACACTTTAATCAGTTTATGACATAACTGTAAGATCATCATCTTCATCACCATCCATTGTCATTGGTGAAAAATGTTACACTCCATCAATTACAACGGAAGTTCAAGTTTCAATCAAAAAAATCTATCAGTAATGATAATCAAGACAGAACATTGTATACATTCAGAACTTAATTGATTGTGAACACTATGCATAGTTTAATCGATAAACAACAGGGTAAACAATTGAAGCAACATGTTTAGTTCATATTTAAGGAAAAAACAAACAATTTGATTGTTTCTCATTGTTTTGCTAAAATTATAGGCGAAGAAAGCATTTTTAGATTTTCATTTAAGTAGTATATCACATGAAATACAAAATTGAATTCATACTACATCCAAGTTAACAATATTGAGTAATTGAATGTTGTGGAGATTGTTAAATGTTAATTTAATATATGCAATTGGTCTAAATTAGACAATCACTAGTAACCAGAATGTACTGAACAATTGTTTCGTCCTAGTTTAGAACTCTTCAGCAGTGCGTATCCACGACTCCATTAGGAATCAAACCTAGGACTCTTTGATTTTACAGCAAACGCTTTACTATTAGACTACCAAACTGGTTCCCAACAGTTGATATTACTAATTTAGTCAATTCTTGATACGTTTGCGTGACTTTATCCATTAACTTCAGTGTACGAGGTGGGGGGTCAGTAGGGTCGCGGATACACAATCCTAAAGTGTCCGGTTCCATTATAGAACAGCTATCCGTTACCAGTTCCTAGTAATCAATGTTTGTGTAATGCACACCAATTAATTGTATTTAATTAATAATGATAAAGTTGGTGGTTTATAGAGATGCAAGTAATTGATTATCAATGAAGTTTCTTATCATGAAATAACTTTAGTTCAATAACTATTGACAGATGAGAAGTACTAGTTAACTGTTTCATCTTAGTATAAAACTCCCACATTGTCAATGTGTATTCATAATCTAACCAGTTCATAAAGCCAGTAAACTTCAAATTGAATAAGTTTCACAGAACTGTCGTCAAATTGATTGATCCATTCAATGTAGAAAACAATATAAGTTGATGGTAGATTTTTACTCTTTTATGTCTCTATCCTTTAAATATCAGTTAAATAAACTAGTCCATTGAAAAGAAATTGTATTTTCCAGTTGATTTTCTATGGACTGAAGCTGGTCAGTCTCTTTTGCAAAATATACATCCTGAGTGAATTGCCTCGATATAGAAATATATCATAAGTATTTTTTTTCAAGGTGAATTATGACTGGCAAGCTGAATTCTGTCCTAACCCTCTGTACCACTAGGGCGGCATTTAATAATAGAATCCACAGTCTAAGTAATTTGTGATATAGTGCGATAATGATAATAAGTGTCACATTCCCAACAATTCTGAACTCCATCAGTCACGACTTCTCGCTAGAACTTCAAGAACATACGACAATCATTAATGAGTCTTTGAAAAGTTAACAAATATCATAGTCATTGAATATATAACTAGATTGTAGCTTAGCCTTAGAGGTTCCAATATCACAAAGAATGATCTTGATAGATTATGACTTCTAATCCTCTACTTCAATATAACAAATACACTCTAGTACCTAAAAGTATTGAATTCGTTGTTTCATCGAATTAAGTCTTCTCATAATTCAGTGAAATGATTTTCTATGGGTTCCTTGTGTAAAGTACTTGTCTAGTTAAAATTCAATATGTGATTTCATTTCATTTTATCAGATCACTTTTATATTATGATTCTTTTTATGATTTGATGTATGCATTAGCTATACACGTAATTTGATAGATGAAGGCAATGGGAGATACAATCTCTTTTTATTATGTTGGAGTGAAGATCAAGGTACAAGAATACACGATCATTCAGGAGCTCATTGTTTTGTTAAACTTATCAAAGGTAATGCTGATTATAGTTAATATGAGGTTCTATATTGTCCATTGCTAAAGAATAAGCTTACAATCAATCTGTATTTATTGTCATAGTTACTTTTTTTAGCTTATTATCTCTTTACAGTGTTACATCACAAGTTAGATTATTACTGGCGAAATGAATTCATAATGTAAATTTTTTTGCCTTATCAACTAGAAGTATTTGTATTATGATGAATTTGTATATTCCCATTGATTTGTTATAAACTGAAGTTAGTCAATCTTTGTTGCTATATGTTCATCTTTAGCGGATTGCCTCTATATAACGATTATTCATAAGTATTATTTAAGTTGGATTGTGACTGGTAAGTAGATCCCACTGTGAACATCAGGTACATTCAGCCGACGAGTCCAAAATCGGTCGAAACGCACGTTTTGGATTCCACTTGACAGTCACAATCCAACTTAAATAATACTTGAAAGTATTTGGGTTCGAATGTTGATAGTCACACAACAATTCATATTCAATCTATTCACTTCAAATGTCATCTGATGAATGACTGACTGCGGACAGAATGAGAGTTGTAGATTCCCCTTGTTATTAACAAACTTTAATCTGTTTTAGTAAAGTCCATATTTTCTTTAAAAGTTTACATCTGACGTGAAACTAATCAATAAATATTTCTCTTTTCCAAATTCAGTAGTTTAACTGAGATCACAATAACAGTCATGGCAACAAAATTAGCTCTTAACAGATAAAGCATTTTCTAAGAAATGTCGATGAATTTCTTTAGAGATGCCATTTAGTTTAATAAATATACAGTATACATATAGACAAAAATTTAATGTCTTCACCAATGGGCCAGCATGTAACGGTAGAATTCATACTTCCATCAATTAGTGATATAATGCGACAATCATCCATTGTCATTGGTGAAAACTGTCTCACCTTCCCCGACAAGTCATGAGTAGCACTATAAATCTTAGCTAAAGCTTGGGAGCTGGATATAATCGACTGGTGTCGATCACTAATAGTTCTGAAATATAAGATTTACTGCTGGATAATAACAACTTTATCAATTACAATTTTAGAAATCAATTTCCTCTAGGGAGAAGTCGTGATTGGTGGAGTTCAGACTTGTTGACAATGTGACAGTTATCACCGATGACAATGAATGATCGTCTCACCACATATCACAAATTGATGTAAGTTTAAATTCTATGATTGGATGCCATCCTAATGGTGTAGAGTAATAGGCCTTCACTAACTTGGCGCTCCTTGGATGGAATTTGGGGTGCTCAGTGGAAATGAGTCCTATGACGAAATACCTGTTTAGTACTCCCTGCTTTATAATGGTACCCTGCTAATATCAATCTATGACGAATCCAATCAACGAAACTCTATACCTGCCTCCACAAACTATCTCAATTCAGTAAATTCAATCTGTCAAAGATACATGATAGAGGTTAATTGTTCAAGATAGTCAACAAGAATTCAGGAACACATGACTAAATTGACTTACACGAAGACAAATAATCACAAGTAAAGTTACTAGAATGAATGAATTAAGCAATTGGGGCGAGGAAGAATTAACAGAAAGTTTACTTTCTGTATACTAATTGTATACAACTATACTGTAGACTTCACATTAAAAACCAGTTACCTCTAAAGATGAAACAGTGTAAAAATGCATCCATTTAAAATACACCTCGTTCAAATTATCGCAAATGTACACTACTTTAGCTTTCAAAGTAAAATTTAGTTTAAACTAAACGTTTGTTACACGACCTCATGGTTGGATATCATGAAAGTTATACACTTGTGAGCAGGGTGAAGCACAACATATCAGACCGACAGCTCAGCTTCCTGTACATCATCAAAGTGACTACGTAAAATATGCCAGATCAATAACAAAATGTAGTTTAACAACATAAAATAGAAAAAATTGTAGAAAACAATGATGGAACTTCATCCAATCTCAACCATGTCATCTAATTTCTTCAAACAATTATGTCAATTATCATGAACAACGCAACCAGGTAGGCCTCACTTAATAACAACCCTGACAATAACAGTCAATCAGTTAATTCACACCATGTGTGAGCTCGTACAACACTCATCTTTTTACATCCTACACCTACACCACCAATCATTGTTTAGCGACGCATGTGGTCATCGAGTACTCCTAATACTCATCACAACCAACTCACTTCATCATTCTTCACAACTTCATCAACAGATCCACCTTCATGTCTAATATCATGAACACAATGATTGCACATAATGAATCGTGTACTTCGCAATCGGTTACAATCAAGCAATTACACCAATTTGATTAAAATTATCACCACTCCACTCCAACCTACTTTACCTCACATCACAACACCCAACCACAACACCACACACACATCATCATCATCACTCAAGTAAATGTCAATATTCTTTTACAAAACAACAAACAAATGAGAAATGATGCAAAGTGTACAAAGTCATAGAGAGGAAGGGAAAATAACAGACTGATTATTCAGCAAGGATAATGTACTAAGAACAATCACATTAAGAAAGAGTAACTATACATGTATGGATGTAGAGAGATATTAGTGACATTGATTGATAGCGAGGATTATACCATCAGCATGTAAACCTGATTTATATGAGACTACATACCTGTATATATTCCATATACATAGACTATATGGCTTAAGAATTTGACTTTAAAATGCAGACAAAGCAAATTGTATTCATATCCACAAAGTGGACTCTTCTGTGTAAAATAAATTCGTGGAACCACCATCTTTACCTTAGCCATATACATAATTTCTATTCCAATCCTCATCCCAGTTTAATTCGTAACACAATAAATAAATCGTCCATCCAATATCCTTAAGTAATTAGATAGTCTAACTATTGGCATATTAATTCTTGTGTAATTATTACTCTTATTAATTAACTTGTTATCATACTATCTCCCAATTTCCCCTATTGTGTAATCCATTAATCTGTTAATGGTGCTGTTGAGCCATAATGAAAAATTAGTTTACTTGATTGTATCCGTCACAAACTGATGTCGCTTGGCTACTACTAAAAACCAGTGAGGACTGTACAGACGTTTTTTCTTGGTATGGAACTCCTCGGTAGTGTACATTCTTGATGCAGTCAGGGAATATAACCCAGAGACTTCATGTCTCACAGAAAACCTCTAATTAACTGCAATGACTAGGAGCCTCATATCACAATGAATTACCTAGATAGTGTTTATAGGTTTTCACTACTACCCAACCAACATCAGTCTGTGACAAATACAATCATCTAAACTTTATATCAATCCTTATGAAGCTACCTCAATTCATTTAACTGAGGAGAAATGCTTCATCATTCTATCTTACTTTTCTACTAAAGGTTTAAATGAGAATCATCATCATTTTGAATGGTTGATTGTCAGGGGAAATCAATGTATAGTTTTCTCGAGGGATCGTTTGTAAAAACGACGATTTTTCATCTGTTTTCCTCGGTTGAGTAATAAATTTTTCAGATTGTAGTTTTTAATTTTGTTCTGTTTCATTTTCTTCTACAATCACATACTAAACTTCAGTTGTTATTTCTATTTTCGTATACACGAAGCTGCATAAAGTTTCACCAGATCACACTACCGACAGTCAAATCAATTACATTTGCATCAATGAGAAATTCAGAAGGAAGATATGGGAACAAACAGGGAGGTTGATATAGCTTCAGATTATTAAGTGATGGTAGCCATGATGAAATTGTAACTAAGGAAACATTCGATAACTGGAGCAACAGCATTATCAAAGTTTAATAATGTCTAACTTCAGGAAACAAACATAATAGATTCAAGAAAGGTCTCAGCAATAAGCTCCAAAGTTTACACAATCCATTAGAAGAAGAAACTATCATGAAAAACTACTGTAAAGGGATTAATAAAGCATCAGCTTTAACGTGTCAAAAGGTTTCGAACCGCAAGAAGCACCACCTAAAAGAATGGATCTATGTTGGTACATTGGATAAAATTCAGCTGATTTAGAAAACAGTAAGAAAAGTTTGGAAGTAGATAGAACACACATTATGGAAATGATCATACTGTGTCACAAGACAGGCAGTAACTTGAAATTCTCAAGGCCAACGGAAGGAAGCCAAAAAACACATTACACCGGGAACTGAAGCAGGCATGAGTAGCAGAATGAATAACCCTTGGAAAGAACTGGAAAAGATAGCTTAGGACAGTGTTGGTCAGTGTCCTAAACTCTACGACGAGCAACACGAACTAGTGGATTGACTGATTTTTATCTCCATTTTAGTTTTATATTGTACACTGATCAATTTGTATTTAATCTACACTTGTAGGTTGTATAAAAGAAACCATATTTGAATGGCCAAAATATTTTACTGATGAAAAATCTAAGTATTCAATCAATCAAATCGACTTACCTTTAACAGTGAAATCAGTTAGTGAAATGAGACCTGGTGATGTCACTTATATGCATGGTAAATTCGATGGGTTCTCTCTTTTTGTTTTTCTGTTTCTTTTTATTGATTATCATTTATTTTCATAGTTAGTCAATGAAGAAATCCTACGAATTGGTCTAAATTTGACGACCAGGAACTAGGTAGATGTTTCATCATTGTACAGTTACCAACCACAATTCCACCAGGGAATCGAACCCATAATATTCAGGTTTTACGGTGAACACTTTACCATTAGACCACTGAGGAGGTTAGCTTCCAATAGTTGATATATATTCTAAATTAGTCAATTTACTTCATACATATGCGATCTCATCCACTGCCATCGGTGGGTAACTGCTTCACATTTGCCATGGATAAACTACACTGATCATATCTTCTTACTAGAACTCCAGGAGTTACCTCGAGAAGTTAGTCACTAAAAGTTTAATAATGATTGTGATTAAGTAGTGTTGATGAGTCACTGTTCAACATCGTACAGTCGCAGTGATAAGTCGTAAATCAATTAATAAATAATTTGTTTGTATTGATACTGGTAAGTGGAATCCACGACGCGCGTTTCGTCCTATTTGGGACTCATCGGCTGGGTGTACCCGCATCTTAATGTTGATGTTCACACTGGGATTCTAACTTAGTCCGTTTCGTGCCAAACGCCACAGCGTTCACCACTAGGCTACTGTGTCCAGACATCCAACCGATGAGTACCAAATAGGACGAAACGCGCGTCCTGGATTCCAATCGCCAGTCATAATCCAACTTAAATATAACTTGTGTACTACCGCTAAATAGAGGCAATCTGCCCAGAATGCACATATGGCAACAGAGGCTGACCAGTTTCAGTCCATTACAAATCAACGGAATGTTACAAGCCTATTTTAAATTCAATTAATAAATGTAAGAATTTTGTAATACAGCATATTATATATAATGGCTAGCGTCTACTCAGAAGGTATTTTGTATTACAAGGAGTACAGGATTACGTGTATGAGAAGGGTAGGGGAAAATGGCAGGCCGATCGAAATATGAAATGATACAAGCGCCTAACAATAACAATCTGGCAATGGATATAAATTTGAAACTCGCTTTACTTTACGGACAAAAAATCATGATAATTAAAATGTCCGCTTTGAGTTAATAAACTACCCAACTAACCTATCTATTTATTAGCTACTTCTAAACAATGAGGAAGTAAAATTTGAGTTAGTCGTTAATTGGAAAGAAAACACACATTGCAGGGGATCTGAAGATTTCACATGATTAATAGATATATTACAGTTGTGCAAACCAATGTAACGAGGATATAGAAGTTCCTCCAGATACCTCATAAAGCTATTGAGATCTGGAGAATACAGCACTAATAATACGAAGGATATAGAGAAAAGAAATAATACTACGTCGGAAACAAAGATTTCCTTAGGTTATTAAATATTCGTAGGTTTGTATTAGTGTTTCCTCTGTTAATCAGAAGAAATGACAATAAATGAACTCATCAATATGGCCAAGAAGCCGTCAACTTTTAGGACCATGGTACAGACTCAAGTACTTTCTATTCGTCTACAGAATGATTCTATATTGTTAGTATGAACACCAATGTATGCATCCACAAAAGGATGTTCGAGTATAATCACATGGTGCTCATAGCCCATACTGTGAAGATCACTCATAAGCACGTTAGTCATGTGAATATATTGCGATTCCTGATAGAATGAGTTTAAAAGTAACTGGTTTCAGAGTACTTTTTTGTACGATTGCTCACCTTCTGAAAGTAGTTTCTGTTTCTGATACTAAAAATTGTATGAGTCAGATTTAATAAGTACTAATACTTACCCATTTTTCCTTTATCCTCCTTTATCTGTTACGCTCCCGTTTACTTATCAAGTATCTGTCTATTTCAATAACTCTACCGACACCACCGTAAGATAATTTCAATATTTTTGATATACTTGTACATGTACCACAACGGTAAGCATATCATTTCACGGCTATAAATTGTCTAATATCTATGAATGCTGTCTACTGGTAAATTCCTGACTTCATTACTCTATCATAGTTATAATCTACGTCTATTTCTAATAATCGTACAATTAGTAAGTAAGATATAATCACATTTACCTCCAAGCAAACAGAAAACTTCATCTATCATATTCAGTTTCAGTTTCAATTCATGGTCATCTTCACATCTAAACCGGTGTTTTAGATTACTCTTTTAGGATATTTTACATGGTCATTTAGGTATCATAATTCATTGTTCCTGTTAGTGAAATGTAACCGACTTTTGATTAGTTGTTATGTGGAATTAAACAATTTTGTTTTAGTTACGATTAGGGGTTGTGGAGATAGTTAGATGTCAATCGTGATATCATGAATTGTTCCGAATCAGACAACCATTGATCACCTGGAAGCACTGGACAGCCGTTTCGTCCTAGTGTGGGACTTCCCAGCAGTGCGCATCCACAACCCCACCAGGGATCAAACCCAAGACCCTCTAGCTCCGCGACGAGCGCTTTACCATTGGACCACAGAGCTGGCTCTAAATGGTCGATATTTCTAATCCAGTCAATTCGTGATACGTTTGCGCGACCTCATCCATTCTCATCGGTGGGTGACTGCCTCACACCCGACACGGTTGAACTCCATCGGTCACGTCTTCACATTAGGACTCCAGGAATTACCTCAAGGAGCGAGTCACTAGTGAGCTGATATTTAGTTACAATTGGAGGGTTGTGGAGATAGGTAATGGAGATAGTTAAATGAATAAATAATTTTTTCATAGGGGTAAATTTGTGAAACATGAGAAATATGTAATCAGTAGGATGGAGTCACAGTAACTGTGATTATTTTCAGGTTAGGGTGACAAATTACGTAATAAGAGGATACGATAATAATGATAAGATAGAAAAAAATCCAGTTACCTCTTAAAGAAAGCATTAACAAACTGCCTTCTTTATGTACAACTTTAAATTTAAGCTTTGAATAGCTATAGCTTCTATAATGTACAATAAATTAAGATGTGGGTCTCTAGATTTTGTAAATTATATCAAATGATGAATCTGAGGCTGAATTTCCGGAATCTACAATGTGTTGCTATGCTGGGTTTATTAGATTTTGATATAAGACTGTTCTGAATCGATTGAAACCACAGTTTCTTTCCCATTGTTGACATATAATAATTACCAGTAGTAAGGGTTAATTTGAAGAAAACTTTCCTTTACAAATCACCGTCTGTTACGTTTGGATTTCGTTTAACTACAGTAATCAATGCTGATATGATTACTGAAAACTTTGAGGATTCTAGACATAAAAAACACTACTCATTTTAGTAGTAATTTAAATGATTAGTTAATCAGATTAGAAATCAACGTCATTGAATTGTTCCTGTGAATGCTACTAAGAATTCTATGGAATCTTCTAGAAATAAGAATGAATTGATAAGACATATTGAATGACATGATGAAAATGTACCATTTTCAAACTACGGATAGATGCCAAAAACATTATCGGGACTCATTAATTTTGTTGACAGAGTTCGGCACAGATTGATGTTGGTAAGGTACCATTATAAGCCAGGGAGTACTAAACAGGTATTTCGTCATGGGACTCTTTACCACTAAGCACCCCAAATTCCATCCAATGGAGCTCCAAGTTAGTGAAGGTCTAACACTCTACACCAATGGGACTGGCATCCAATCATAGAATTTAAACTTCCATTAATTTGTGATATGTGGTGAGACGACCTATTCATTGTCATCGGTGATAATGTCTCATTCTCGACAAGTCTGAACTCCATCAATCACGACTTCTTACTAAAGGAAATTAGTTTCTCAAATTGTAAACGATAAAGTCGTTATTTTCCAGCAGCAAATGTTAAATACTGGAATGATGAACTATCGATATTAGTCAAATGGGATTACATCCACCTCTTAGACTGTAGCTAAAATATCTGAGAACAATACAACTCAGAAAATCTATTCAAATATGATGATCCTACTAAATCTTTCATGGTAATATCCAAATCACATTACACATTCTCATACTCATATTAAGTTACTTTCAATTTATTTGCTAGATAAAATTGGAATACATCGATTACATAATCCAAGTACAACAGAAACTGCTATTACATTACACTTATATTTTCCACCGTATACAAATTCAATGATTTTTGAAGAATCTACATCTAGAATGAAGAAGATGGATGTGACATTTCACAGTAAATTTGGCAAACAAATTCCACAGTAAATACACTATGCTCTTAGTTGAAGAAATATAAGTAAGTGTATAAAATTCCTATTTCAGTTTCATAATCTGATTTAGAGAAAACTTAAGGTTAATCTAAACTAAAAAACATGGAAATAACATACAAAGTTACAGAACTGACTGGGTTCGAGTCCCAATGTAGGCGTTAACACTAGAATCTAGACACATCCAGTCGACAAGTCATAAATAAGACAAAATTTTAATTCTGAGTTTTACTTGCTATCCAACTTAATTCATACAATAAATTGGCGCTGTATCGAGATAATCCGCCTAGGATGCACACATTAAGAGACGGATAAAATTTCACTCCATAACTAATCGACGGGAAGATATAAATGCTTTCTAAGTTATGATTTCTATGTATGATTCAGTCCTAATATACACCACTTATAACTCCTGAGTTGAACATTAAAAAAACTGTGACTACATCAGTGGGTTTACACCAAAAGCCGAATAAGTGTGCACATAAATCATACGTTTCGGCACATAATACTGATGTAAATCAACCAATCCCTGTTACTCCATGTGGAGGATAGGTTGCCGACCAGCATTCTTCAACCAGCTCTATCTTGGGCCCCTTTCCAGTTTTTCCTAAGTACAGTTCATTCTCTTCATGTCTGTCTCCAATGTGTTCGTTTGTTTTTCTGTTTTCCATTAGCCTTCAGGATTCCAGGTTAGTGCTTGTCTTGTGATAGTCTGATGACTTCATCAATATGTGTCCTATCCACCTCCAGCGTCTTTTCTGAATTTCTTTCTCGGCTGGAAGCTGATTGATCTTTTCTCTGCTACAGAAGGTTGTTGTTCACTGGTATCTAGTCAACCAATCTGAAGTATCATGTGAAGCCAGTTGTTTATAAAGAATTGTAACGTTTTTGTAGTTCTCCAAGTTTTAGCTACATACAATAAAACTGTCTTGACGTTTGTATTAAAAATTCTAACTTTGATGATGGCTGATAGGTGGTTTGAGTTCCAGATGTTTCTCAACTGTAGAAATGCTGCCGTTGACTTGCTGATAAGTACGTCCACATCTGCACCAGATCCTTCTTGTTAGTCGACGACACTGCCCGTCTGGAATCCCACCAGGGTTAATGACGGTCCCAATCCCGGAGAAATGAGAAGGGCTGGGCATGGGGTTAGCAACCCCACCCCGTAAAAACGAAGCTTGCTAGAAAAGCGCTAATAAAAAACATTCAAACCTTAATACTGAGGTGATGTAGATAAAAAAAGGAGTACGCATAATTGAATAATCCAGTTAGAATGGACAGCCCATGCTTATATGTGACGGTACCATAAAATATATCTGCCTGGCGTCGCTTGACTTATTAATCTGTTGACAGATGCAGAATTATAGATTGAGAACCAAAAAGATGATTGTAAATCTGCGGTCAATGGGAGACATAGGCTAAATTCGACAAAGGCGGAGTTCCCTTCATCATTGGAAATTTTTCGTCTATTTCCCAACTTTCAGTCTCATTTATTGCCTTTTAATTTCTATTTATTATTAACTTTCCATTCTATGTTTTCCATTATGGAAATCTTTTCCTTTTCTCCTCTGAGCGTTATACGTATGTTTCGATGAGACATGCTACACCAACATACAGTCACTCCAGGCCTTATGGAGTCTACAACTGACTAACTAACTGATTTACAATGTTCATTGCAACTTGTTTCGTTTGAAGACAATTGTCGATTAATTATTCATGTTTATAAGTATAAAGCATAACAGGTACATGACGGATTGATATTTATAATCTCGGTCAATTCGCGATATATTTGCGTGATCAAATCAATTGCTATCAGTGGGCGAACTGTCTCACATCGGATATGAAGGGAACTTTATTGGTTATGTCTTCTCACTAGATTTCGAGGATTCATTTACTATTTTAGGGATTGGGAAATGAGGGGATTATTTCAATGCTTACATCCTCTCTATATTATTAGGTATGAAAATACAGTAAGGTGGTGTTGTAGACAACGACTTGACAATGATATCTCAATCAGCTTGCATATGACTTTAAAACATAGAACTCGAAAATGACCGGTTCTGAGGTTACTTTCTAGCTTAAGTTTGATCTAATCATGAGTAGGCTACATTGACAGGAAGGCTAACATACAAAGATTTGAATGTAGTTCATTCAATGGACTCTTGAAGGACAACGCCAAGTTTTCTAATAAGTTAACCAGTAGATTTTCAGGATTAACTTGATATAATTCGTCACTTTGCCGATGTGATTGTGATAATGACATGAAGTTGTTTAGTTTGATCATCATACTTCAATTATAAGTTGAAGGATTATGCAACTGTTTAACGAAGTATACGTTAATATACATGGATTTATGTGAGATGATACTATAAATCAAACGAGCAAACTGAAGTAGATAAACTAGATTTAAATCTACCAACTAGGGATTAGAAATAAACCATTCTAATCACTAATCTTGAAAATCCACTAACTACTCAACGTCAGAGACCTGAATTACTTCAATTCAACTCTTAACTTTTATTGAATTAATACTTATACTGAAGAATCATATAAGAAAGTAAAAAATCGTTCCAGTATAACAGAAAACTGTCTATTATTCTGTTATTGTTCTAAAGAAGGTAACGACTGTATGAAATATGTTGACTGATATATTGGTACTGAACTGATCATGACTGAGTGTTACTACTCACAAATCTGATTGATTCAACCTATCCCTCCATAATGAACAAAAATCAAAAGACAGAATAAATTACCAGCAAATGAGTCACTTTTCATAGCAAAGCAATATAATTATATACAAGATACGTGACATACAACAAACAAGGTCAAAGTTCATTGAAATAACCATTAATTGTTAAGTACCAGTTTCGTAGGTCATTTACTAATCAATGATTACCATATCACAAGTGAACATTGTGATTTCTGATATTTAATTTGATATCACGAATCAATCTGAATTAGACAACTATTGATCTCGAGGAAGCATTGGACAACTGTTTCGTCCTAATATGCGACTCATCAGTAGTGCACACCTACGAATTCACCAGAGATAAAACCCAAGACCTCCTGGCTACGTCGCGAATATTTAAGCACTAGACCACTGAGGCGGCTCCAACGGTTGATATATTTAAACAAGTCAATTCATGACATATTTGCACAATCTCATCTACTGAAATCGGTTGGTAATTGCTTCAAACTTGACATGTCTAAACTCTAATGGTCACCTCCTCTTACTAGAATTCTAACGATTAGATCGGAAAACTGTTCACAAATGAGCTGATATTCAGTTCTCAGTGAGGTAGGGTCGTGGAAGTGCACTGTCGAGAAGTCCCATACTGAGATAAAACCGATATCTAGTGCTTTCGAATGGTCAATAATTGTCTAATTCAGACCGATTTGCGATATCAAATTAACATTCAACAATCTCCATAACACCCAATAGACAGTCGCTTGTGCGCAGTCCGTCTAAATGGAACGGTAAGGACTCGTAAAGATAGGGACGCACGCCGTTGTCTCTTTGTTGTCTCTGCCTATGCTCCCACTGACTGCAGCTCAGATGAAATGAAAGATGAATTTTACAGAAAGCTTTCTGACCTTCTGTGTAAAGCTAAGCGCACTGATGTAGTAATAGTGGCTGGTGATTTTAATGCCCAAGTAGGTAGACTAGATGAAACCGAAAGGCACCTAGGTGGATCATATGGTGTTGAGGCTCAACGAACAGACAATGGTGACCGGTTACTACAACTTTGTTCAGACAAGCGTTTATTTCTCGCAAACACCAACTTTAAGCATAAGGAAAGACATCGGTTGACATGGCGGCCTCCGAAATCAACCCAACGCTGGACTCAAATAGACCACATTGCTATTAGCCATCGTTGGAGAGGCTCGATAGAAGACTGCCGCTCGTTTTGGAGCACATATTTAGACTCAGATCATGCCTTAGTGCGAGCGCGTATTAGTCTGCGACTCACTGGACGTAAAAGATCCACGACAAGGATCCTCCCCAGGGTTCAACTTAATGATAAAAAAGTCAAAAATACATTCCAGGAACAACTAAAAAACCAATTAGTAAACGGCGTAAACTGTTCTCAACCTGAGCTAGCCTGGAATGATATCCAAAAAGCTGTTGAAAGAGCAGTAATATCTATTAACAAACTAGACCAAAAGGTTAGGAAAACTCAGTGGATTTCAGCTGCATCTGCTGAACTGATAGATACTCGGCAACACATCCCATCTGGTTCTGAACATGATGAGCAACGTAGGCAACTTAAACACAAACTAATCAAAAGCTTACGCAATGATCGTGAGCAGTGGTGGGTGGCGAAAGCTAAAGAGATGGAGCAGGCAGCGGCAATAGGTAACAGTAGGCAACTGTTCAGACTTATCAAGGAAACGGGTATCAGGAACCCAACTGTAAGTGAAACTATCTGCGAAAAAGATGGTTCCATTATTTACTGTCAATCCAGAAGATTAGACCGATGGGCAGAACACTTTAGGGAACAGTTCAACTGGCCCACGGCGTCATCCCTGCTGCCCACCATCCCCAAACAATCTGAATGGCAAATTAACATTGGTCCCCCAAGTCTCAATGAGGTTGTGAAGGCTATTGGAAACTTGAAGGGAGGGAGAGCAGCAGGACCAGATGGATTGACCCCTGAGATATTTAAGGAAGGTGGTCCAGTCTTAGCAGCCAGATTAACTGAGATCTTAACTAGAATTTGGGAACTAGACGTAATCCCATCTGACTGGTCTCGAACACTAACCATTCCGGTCTCTAAGAAAGGACAGAAGTCCTCGTGTGACAATTACCGAGGAATCAGTTTAACGAATATAGTGTCTAAAATTCTAGCTTCAATAATACTTCGACGTCTAACTAAAGCTCGTGAAGAGCAAACTCGAGAAAACCAAGGTGGCTTCAGACCCGGACGTGGTTGTATAGACCAAATATTCACACTTAGGCAGGTTCTGGAACATAGGCACACTTTCAGACGCCCAACAATAGCTGTATTCCTTGACCTTAAGGCGGCGTTTGACTCTATTGATCGTAAGGTTATGTGGCAATGTCTGTCATTGAAAGGCGTACCGGAGAAGTACATTAACCTTATACAAGCTCTCTACTCGAACACCACATGTCGTGTTAGAGCTTATGGCAGATTGTCTTCGGAATTGACCACTTCTAGTGGTGTTCGTCAGGGTTGTCCGCTATCTCCATTTTTATTTAATTTTATCATGGACATACTTTTAGAGTTAACATTGTTATCGTCTGATTTCTCTGGGGTTGACCTCTTTCCAGGAGATAAACTTACTGACTTAGAATATGCCGATGATATAGTTCTACTGAGTGAAGATGCTGATAAAATGCAGACTTTTTTGACTACCTTAAACTTGAACGTAAGCATGTTTGGGATGCGATTCTCCCCATCCAAATGTAAAATGTTACTTCAGGACTGGGTTAATTCGGCACCAAAGTTAGTGATAGGGAGCGAAACTATTGAATGCGTTAACCGTTTTACTTATCTAGGGAGCCTCATCAGTCCTAACCGTCTAGTGTCCGATGAAGTCTCGGCACGTATACATAAGGCCCGATCGGCTTTCGCCAATTCGCGTCACTTGTGGCGCAGGCGAGACATTCGTTTAATGACAAAAGGACGCGTTTACTGTGCAGCAGTCAGATCCGTTTTACTTTATGGATGTGAAACATGGCCTTTAAGGATAGAGGATATCCGTAGGCTCCTAGTATTCGATCATAGATGTCTCCGAAACATTGCTCGTGTTTGCTGGGACAACCGAGTAAGCAATGCATGGGTTAGGAATAGAGTACTAGGTAAACACGGTAAGGCTATTGATGAAGTAGTGAATCTTCACCGGTTGAGTTGTTTAGGACATGTGTTACGTATGCCTGACCACCGTCTACCTCGACAAGCAATGTTGTCCGGTGTGGGAGTAGGCTGGAAGAAAGCTAGGGGTGGCCAAACGAAAACATGGCACCAATCCATGAAGTCATTGACAATTGAGCTAAGCCATGTTAATAGATGTAGACTACCTGGTTGGGGCCCACATGATGATCGTAACAAATGGTTAGAGACTTTAGGTGATATGGCTCAAAATCGATTGCAATGGCGCAGGTGCATCCACTCCTTGTCTTCCTCCAAATTCTAATTTTTGAGCTTATTATAATTTTCTCTTTACTCTTTCATATACTTTTTATAGTGGTGAATCAAGTAATCAAACATGTCTGGATAATCGCTTTGTGAGAAGCTATTACTTATCAATAGAAGAAGAACTGATTAGTATGATCATTCAATAAATATTCTACTGATATACAAACCTCTTTCCTAAAGATGAACTTTCTTTTTGTTTTCATTTGCCTATACCATTAACATCAATTCATTCTATTAACAACATAACTCCTTACGTCTACTTTGCTATTATTAGTTTGCTTTATAAAATGATTATGCACTATTTGTAACTTAATATCTGACAATCATCTGGTTGATCATAAGCTTGAACCATACTACTTCTAGTTCGACTTAAGCAACCGGATAATATCGTTAATGTGAGTATATAAATCTGAATTTGGTAAATAAATGAATTGAAGATTAAAGATTAAAAAACGTCATCCATTCAATGTTCAAGTTGATGTAGTTATCATCCAGGTAGTAAGTGAATTCGAATAACATTGGAAAATAGAAGTTAAATCAATTTGAAAAGCAAAACTAAAAGGTTTTGTCATAATCGATTTGTAACTATGATGTCAATTCTTAAGAACACTACTTTCATTCACAAACTCACTTCTCTGTACAATAATTATCAGGTATCATAAACTAAGTATAATATAAGGCTAGGCATATCAAGGTTGATTAGTACTTTTACACTAAATACACATTTATGTAATCATCTTCAAATGAGTGAACAATGTTGATGATCAACATAAAATATTAGGAATAGATAGATAGTAAATCGGTTGATGAGATTGTGACTCTTCGTCGAATAGGGTGGTTAAGACACATGTTACGTGTTTATCCGAACATCCGCTATCTCGTTACGCAATTATGCCTGACGGAGCATGAATAGAAGAAAAATTGAAGCAGACAAACAAAGGCGTAGAATAACGCTATGGAATAAACGACTGTTTAACTGAATTATATTGGCTAAGGATGAACAACTTTAGTGGCTTTAATACGATAAACCTGGTCAAAATAAAAAGCACCATATGGAAAAAAAAATAATGAAACTTGACATCTACAGTAACATGAATCTGTGAATTCACCTAAGACAAGGTTATGGACTATCAACCATATCATCTGATCTCTTAAAACAATGACGTCAATTATCAAGTACAAAGTGACCAGGTACGCCTCACCCAATAACAACCCTAACAACAACAGTCAATCAATTAATTCACACCATGTTTGAGCTTGTACAACACTCATCTTGTTTGGTGATTGAACATTCCTAATACTCATCACAACCAACTCACTTCAACATACTTCACAACCTCATCAACAGATTCACCATCATGTCTAATATCATGTACACAATGATTGCACATAATAAATCGTGTACTTCACAATCGGTTACAATCATGCAATTGAACCAACTTGATTTAAATTATCACCACTCCACTCCAACCTACTCCGCTTCACATCACAACACTCAACCACACATAACCTAATATTCCACCTTCCTATTCTAATTCCCCACACCCCATTCCTACAAAAACCAATCTTCCCTACCTTCTCTGTGAATCTTCACATTACATATAACACAGCACTAAGAACACAATCAGTTTCATCTCTCACACATTAATCTTGTGTATCTTCAATATGTACAAATGTAGTGTCTGATACACAATACAAACAATACACATTTCCACACATCACCATCATCACTCAAGTAAATGTCAATATTTTGTTGCAAAACAACAAACAAATGAGAAATGATGCAAAGTGTACAAAGTCATAGAGAGGAAGGGAAAATAACAGACTGATTATTCAGCAAGGAAAATGTCCTAAGAACAATCACATTAAGAAAGAGTAACTATACATGTATGTAAGTAGAGAGATATTAATGACAGTGATTGGTAGCAAAGATTATATCATCAGTATCGAAACCCTGATTTTTGTGGAAGAGAGGGAGAAGAATTGAGAAAATACTGTACTACAAAAACAAACATAAATCGAATACCAACTAAATATTGTAACACATCATTCATGTTACTTATTTTTCAAATAAGTAGTAAGAATCCTATATAGAAATAAGTTTCATGATGATCAAGGAAAAAATACTTATGCAATGAAAAATATCTGAGAAACACATTTATGCCTATATAGATACGATATTCACATAAAATAAAGACAGACAAATGAATGCAAGATGGATCTGGGAACAATCTGATGATGGAAAATAAAAAGAAACATTCTATAAAGACAAAAAAAGTTATAAATAGTCATATGATGAGCAGAATTGCACAGTTGGGGGCTTGTTCAAATTCTTTCTTAATTTCAACCCTTGAAATACATGAAAAGATAAACAGGTTTGGACAATTAAAGTATGATATGTCAATATAAACCGAAGGGGAATAGAATCGATTTTAGTGAGGTATGCTGTATTACATCATATCGTATGATGAAGCCCCATTGAACAAACAATAAACAACCGGAGAGACATAATTAGTAAAGAGTAAACAATTTGGTGTGTATTCACAGAAATCAATAACAATGTGAAAAAGAAGGAAGAATACATGAACGTGTAAATGATTTATCACCATTAATAATTAAATTCTTCTTGAGCTATTGCACTAAGATCTTTCATTAAACCTTCTAGATTAGCCATTTCTTGTGAGAGTTCTTCACTACTAAATGCCTTTTGAACACTCTGTAATAAATTGTAACAAGAATAATTATAATTTATAAATATAAATGCGTTAGTTATTTATATTCATTGTTAACTGGTTTCGGTTGGATGGCTTCGAAAACCAGGAAACAATATACAGTTGTTTCGTATATAATTTTTTTAATAGTAGTATGAACCGACAATTCTGTAAGGGAACGGATGAACGCCTAACAATCAGCAGCATTTGTCTAGCTTCTAACCGCTTCAATCAATTTGTGACATAGAGTCTTACTTAAGAGTTTACTACTAGATATGAAAGTTCTTGGTTCGATGGTGTCATAAGTGCATGCTACTGACCAAAAGTACGAAACGACCCTGTGCTCCTTGGCTTTGAATGGTACTCAGTAAAAATAAATTTGTGATCAGTGCAAATAACAAAATGAAACCAATTTTCAAAAAACGACTATAACTTAATTGTAAATACATTTTTAAACATTAGAATTATCCCTCATACTCTTCGTTAATTCATTTCAGTAGTAAAAGGACATTTTGTACCTCCTGTCAGTTGAGATGAACTTGAGTAATATCAAGGGAATGATAGTGGTTAACTCCCCCCCCCCCAGATATATGTTTTTAAGGCACCTGAAAACAAAACTGGATTAGTAATAGTCTCGTGGACCTTGAAAAACGAACTCCCAAAATACAAAGAGAGACAACAACTTATATAACCATAGATTCATACTTCAGAGATTTTATCAACTGTGTGTAATTGGGCCAAGATATGTAATCAAACCAAACAACCTTAAAACAAACAGCAGAAATCGAAGCTCTCTGTAAATGAACCATGGTGTGAATAGCTTGAAGTAGTAAAAAACATATTATCTTTGTATTAGCCTTAAATTTTTCGTATTTTGAAGCTAAGTGGCTGTAGGCATGAAACCCAACTTCATCTAGATCTTGTGCTTTTAGGTACTAATCAGTAAGGGATATTATGAAGGAACTAATGCATTAAGTATGATTTTAACTCGTCACATTTTAAGACTTTACCAATCAACAGGTGGAATATTGCATCAATAGATCATTGAATAGTAGTAACCGATGTTTAGTCTTTATTACGGATTCATAAACTAATACTATTATTCGAGTTGCAATTAAAACCTCAACTAGGCAATCTACATCTACCAACCAAAGCAAGTAGAATGAGATTCAAATATCCTTGGCCAAAAGTGAATGATTGAAACACTGAACAATCAATTCATATAATTAATAATAGAAATACCATTAATAGTAGTCATGCTGTAGAAAAATTTGCTATAGTAGCTCACCTCATGTTCACCTTCTAGTCCATCATGATTTACAATTACAGAATTACGATTGGATCCTTGTTTCACAGCATGTACCATCGTATTATTATTGTCTGGATTATTATTATTATTATTAATACTACTGTTATTACTACGATTCATGGAATTTTGGTGATCTGTAATAGATCCATTGGAATGTATGTCAGTATTTCTTTCATTTCGATTTGAATTCGGCAATGGTCGACGTCTAGGTGACGTGATGGAACGCGAACCAGTTGCACTAGATGAAGTACGTCTTGATTTAGGTGTAGTATGTGTATAGTTTACAGGATTATTATATGTTTTACTTCGTGAATGATCATCGCCATTGTTAGATAGAAATTTCTCAGCTATTATAGATTATGTAACAAAGAGAACAAAAGAGAGTGGAAAAGGAAAGTGGATAATACATTCAATATTTCAGGAGGAAACTAACATTACAGCTCGTCTTGTGATCACTATCCAATCCATAAAAATTTGCACTGATGTTAGTGCGAATAGGTTATGATGAGCTTATTCAGTTGATGATTCCGGAGCTCCGGACTGACCAGACTTTGAAGTTAAGTGAGGTGACCAACGTACTCAAATGCTTCACTCTCAAAAATTAGTTTAGAAGTTGATGCAGACTAGTCATGTAGTAATATTTTGCCCATAAAGGAGAATAAACTCATCCCAAACATGGTTACATTGTCGCTCAAGGTGATAAAAAGACTGTGTCTTTACCAAACACGGCTGTCATTTTGATATTCTAAATCAATAAGTGGCCCGACTAGTAGAAGATCGGTTACTGAAAATTCAAACGATGGTGCTATTCCTAGAAGTTTATGATGAAAATAGATAGAAATGAGGGTAGTAGAGTCTTGACGGATCCCACTTGACGTAGTAAGTTTAGAAGACAGCTAGCCACAAGCTTAAATTCAACCAAATATATTCGAGTACAGTCCTTACAAGCTTTATGTACATTAGAAGGAACAAGTTGTAGTATCCACTCTGAAACACAATTATCTGGGATAAACGTTCGTTGTAATCATTTTGAGTATCTAAGGCATCAAATATATAATCGGGTAACTCTAGAGATGCATCGTATCAAGAACTATACTAAACGATAACACTACCACCACATAACATCTCAGTTCATGGAGTTGATTAAAAATCAAAACATATCACCACTGTTCGACATTGGTTAATATACCTACGATCTAGAACCTGAATAAAGGATGAATGTTTAATCAATACAACCACAACTAGGCTACAACTGACCTTCATAGAGGACACAGACAAAGAAGTAAAGATAACTAACAATTTACAATAAATAAATTTACGAGTAAAAATCAACATTCGAAATTACTAGAGGCATAGAACAAAATAGAACACACAGTATTGTTATGTCATTTTCATGTTAGACTAGATTAGACAATTATTCATCTATCTTATTTTTGTATTTTTAAAAAAGGAAAATAATGCATATGTGGTATCGGGCGATTAGCTACGCCTAGAATCCCTCTAGAGCTACTGATGGTCCCAAGCCTGGATAATGGAGGAGGATTGGGCATGAGGCTGGCAACCATATCCTGTAAAGAAAACCTTGCTAAAAAAACGCTAACCGGGAAAAACCTTCTTAACCATTTCAACTATGCTCTGAGAGTTGGAAGGTCTTCATTTCGAAAAGTTATGACGCCTCATGATGAGAGCCGAGTTTCTTCGGAAGCCACGAGGCCGATGCCCCTTCTGACAACCAGAGAAACAATTAGCATAGGTATATGGAATGTTGGCACGATGTAGGAGATAGGGTGAAGCATCCAAATAGCTGAAAAAATGAAAAACCTGAAGATACTTGGAATAAGTGAAACTAATTGGTTACAAGCTGGACAGCAAAGAATATCATCAGGAGAAGTGCTTTTATACTCCGCCACGAAGAAGGAAACTCCTCACATACACAGGGAGTAGCATTGATGTTGTCCCAAGAAGCATAGAGAGTTCTTGCAGGATGGGAATCTCATTGACCTAGGATCATCAAAGCATCCTTCAAGACAAAGAAGGAGGGGATTATAATGGATGTCATAACAGTGCTATGCACCTATCAAGGACAGCCACAAAGATGACAAAGACCACCTCTGTGCAAAGGTGTGGTCAATCATCAATAAATGATCAGTCAAGGACCTGATCATTCTGATAGGAGACCTAAACGACAAGGTTGGAATGAACACCAGATATGAAGACATCATAGGACGATATGGACTAAGAAAAAGGAAAGAAAACGATGAACAATAACCCAGTTACACTTTACGGAGAAACTCTACAAGATGTTGAAACCTTTACATACTTGGGCAGCATCATCAACAAACAAAGGGGGTCTGATCTGAAGCAGTGGTGAAGGCGTGGATTGAAAAGGCAAGAGCAGCATTTCTACAACTAAAAACAACTGGAACTCAAACCAACTGTCAATCAACATTGAAGTCAAACTTTTCAATACAAATGTGATGTCAGTTAGTTCTGTTGTATGGAGCTGCACCTTACACGGAGAACTACGAAAAGCATAATCCAAAATATACAAGTATTTATAAACAACTGTCTGCATAGGATACTTCCGATGCGTTGACCAGATACCATCAAAAACAACATTCTATGAGCGAGAATAAATCAACTAGCTTCCAGCTGAGGAAGAAACTAAGAAAAGATGCTGGAGGTGGGTAGCACAGACATTGAGGAAATCATCAAACTTGTCACAAGACAAGCACTAATGTGGAGTCCTGAAGGCGAAAGGAAGAAAAGAAGACACGAGAACACATTGTGTTGAGAATTGGAAACAGACATGAAGAGAATGAAGAGCTCTTGAGAAGAGCCAAACAACAACTAATTTGGGATGGTTGTGCACAAACATTTTATCAGTTATTTCAGATGTGTTAGCTTTGTACTTGTAAAAGTGTTACTGCCAGAGACGGAAATGCATTAAGTAAGATGGGTAGGGTGCATTCTTAAGATCAACCTTTTCTATCCCCATCTCTCCTCCATGACGGCGCAGAATCTCTGCAGTGATAGCTGCCTGAAGGAAACACCTTAATATCATCATACATCTGAACAGTCGTCAGTACGATTTCCCCAATGAACTTTGAGTCTACTGCTCTAAGTCATATCATTTTCCAACTGATCTATCTAGTATGACAGGATCTAAAGGAATAATTGTTTCAGATAGTATAATCCAATTAGCTCATCACAATAGGCAAGTTCAACCACTATATCAAAGTTACTAAATGTTCTATAAGAAATTTAATGATGTCACTACTTTAACAATTCTAGATTCTTAGTTGTAGAAAAAACATCAAAATTCGTTTCTTATCCGGTTTCCTGAATAATCACTCTTGAGTTTGTTAATTTAATTGGTTAATATATCAGTGGCAATAATTTGATAACATTGAAAATTCGACATTTTGACGTTTGTTCTTGTGCGAGTCAACTTTTACTGATGACCACATTAACTGAAGATTGTCATTTTGCGCATATCTTTATTGGAGTAAGGCAAACGAAAATATCATATATGGGTAGTTTAACATAGCCGACAAGCCATATGTGCTCATAGTCATTTATACGATTTTAATGTATTCCCAATACCTTTCTCAGTAATCAATGTTACAAATTCAACAAAATACACGCCGGAGTATTTACATTAATGCATCGATTACAATAGTAATGACGAAGTTACTTAGTTTGTATGAACGCATGATAACTACGAACATTCCTATGTAGTAATAGGATTTAGAATTGATCAGTGGTATAGATACGTTTAATCTTTATCTTCTCTCATATTTTGAGTCCTTTTATTCGTTATCTTTTGATTACATCTTCGAGAACTATATTTTCTCTATTTTTTTATTATGATTGCTACTAAAATGCTCCATCTCGTTATCCTGTAATATGGGAACTAACGCACACTTATACCAGGTTCATAGTTGATTGATGATAATACTAATGATATCAAAAAGAAAGACCAGATGTCTATATTACTCTTCGAAGTAGTCAAAACAGATCATCAGAAAGTTAATAAAGTACTTATCGCACTAACTGATACTCATTAAAGAGACATGTAGAGGCCCAGATTATCCCCTGAGCATATCAACTTTCAAATTGCACATATCTTTGTGGGTGCATGTTGAAGTTGTAGTTGAACTCCCGCCTCTTCCGGCATATTTGAATCTTGGTCGCTTGTTGGATTATTTTAGTTCTAAAATACATTCCTATCTAATTGTTCATATCGACTTCTTTATCTACGTGCATCTGACCAACCGCGTATCTCAGTGAAGTCAATTGATATACGAGAATTATATGTACATAAGATTCATATTTAGCTGAACCTAATACAACTACGATCCAAAATCTGTAATCCATATGGCATTGTACGTGGTTCTCCGGTCGTCTCACAATAGCTATTTCTACAAGCATAGCTTCAGTCTTGCAAGAACCGGTAGTCTCAATAGGATTTGGACACCAATCACTTAGCGTCAAAGGTCAGAAACGTTGTAATTGATCTATTCAATTAAAATCTTACTGTACTTGCAGGACTACAGCATTTTAAATGATGACTGATTAAATCCAATGGAACATAACTAAACAGGGAAAAATAAGCAACAACGACAATAGCAACAAAGTAATTTTATGACTTACAATCACTTTCATTTATAGAACCTGTCATTGCCGCTCCTATATCTTCTGTAATAGGAAAGGGAATGTAAAAAGAAAAGGATTACAGGATGAAAGCCTTGTGGGACTAAACGTTGAAACTTTATAACAAATATTCCATGATGATGGGTGAATAAAAAGCGTATATTAATGATGCCAAGTGAAAAATGGACCGACTTCGTCTAAGTGTTTATGGAATGATGACTTCACCTGTCTTTGTCCTTTAGATTGTAGAGACCATAAAAGGAATTTATTTAGGACTTCAAACTGTGACAACCACTGCATCAGTCGAGCTAGACGTCCTTATAGTTTACGTTATACGAATATCAACGAGATACTAAACGCCATGAAATATCTTCACAGATATTGATGCATTGGACAATTATGGATATAAATTAGACAGTATAAAAGCAAAATATTTAACAGAGAAAACAAACATGACCAAGAACTCAAGTTACTTATTAATAAACAGGTATATTGAAATCGACTCAATATATCGACTAATGAGACAAAGGATCAACAACTACAGTAACAATACAATTCTAGACAATAATTAGTGAAGTTCCAGGTCAACAGAACAAAAGGTTCGTTAATTTCCGATAAATTCTAAAAGATCACTTTACTTCGAAGTATATGCTGATGTCAGCTAGTAAGTTGACGGAACATTCAAAACCAAACCATTCAGTACAATCAACACGAAACCTTTGAAATCCTTCTCCTGACAAATGTTATGCATCACCAGCGATCAGTGTTGATCAAAGTCGAGCTTAGTGATAACATCTGGAACTGTAAAACTAACTGGATGATGAAAATTTTAATCTCACAGAAAGTATGACTTCATCAATAGCGAAAGTTTGTTATGTTGACCAACGTTAACTAAGGAGAAAAGTATATCAATACGGATTATTTTACCTTCTTAAATCACTTAGAATCAAAATATAGTACACTTGATGTCGAATTATTTCGACTAGGAAATACCCAAACGTCACATTGATCACTACTCAAGATAAATAACTAAGCTCCACGAGAAGTCAATCATAGCCGAGATAGCTCCATGGTAACAGTAGGCGAGTGTGAACTTGAAGGATGTAACATTGAATCCATCACAAAGTATAAGTTTGCTTAAAATTTCAAGTATGCACTGCTAACTATAATTAATGTACAAGGAGAAAAAAAAGAGATATCCTCCTTACCTGAACTTGTAAATGACATAATTTCAGCTGCATTTACACGAGGTGTATTTACATTTACAAATGCTGGTTGACCAGTTACATAAGATGGATTAATTACATGAGCATATGTGGCCATTTGTGCTGAGTAAGTATTAAAAAAAGGAACGAAATTACGTAGAAAATAAAATTATGGTAATGAATAATTCACTTTAACTATTTAAGATAATATTATGAAGAAATGAAATAGAGATCATAACTATAACAGAGTAACCAGTAGTTTATATCCTGAGAAATGTATAATAACTTAGAGAATTCTACTATTTTTAGGACTACTAATCAAGGAATCGTGACAGACCAAAAGAATGGATTACTATGTAGTCTTTATTCATACTACAACAGCAGGTAATAAACTAACCACCTCTCTTCTACATAATTTTAATATCAGCAAATAATAAATGAACAGACTGATGAAATGACATATGTAAAACATGACTGACCCTCTGAAGATGATATTACAAAATGATGAGACCTATTTAATTACCGTCACTGAACCAGAACATGGTCCTGTCACTGAATGTTAGCAATCCATTTGAGATACCACTAATCAAGCATCTTCAGTCCGGAGACACCAGGTTTCACAAGCATACAATAGAACTACTTTCATCGACTTTCAACAGTCAAATTCACATTACAATGGCAACAACAATGACGCAGAATGACATAGGCTACCCTGACTTACAACAAGAGTACAATAATTTAACCGCCACCATCAACATTCACACAACTACTCTGATTAAAGAACGGTTTTAACGGTTCACCAGGAAGAGTAACAGTAGATGTATGCTTCTCCCAGCCTTTCACAAGTGCAAAGTACATGGATATGAATGCGAATTAGCAATGAAAAAACATGACACATTGATTTTAATGCACGTTGATAACCATGGATATGAATTCGATAAGAAAAAGTGTCGAAGATGTTCGTGAAACTCTAAGGATACTTTAAGGACTTTTAAAAGTATGGGATATGGAACCAATCTATCATTAGAGACAAATAGAGCAAATATATCCCATAGTCAGATGTCAACTGAAAAATACAGTCAACAGAAATGTAAGAACAAATGAAGATAGCAAAACTTATGAAGATAAACAATCATCAAAACAAACTTTGTACATAAATCAAAATTAAAATGATATTTAATAGCTGTTTAGTGTTTTTGTAGATCTGGAGAGAGAGAGAGAGGTTACTTTATTCTATCTTATGTTCCGTTATGATGCGAGAAAATTTTGGTTGGTGGGCCGAATGGCAATTAAGTGTGCCTAGTCGATAGCTGCGTGTCTGCCTTATGTCCACTGAGTCCCAAGCCAGAATAAGAAGACAAGCCGATAGACCAACCAGACAGAATTGAATCGAATTGTATTTCAATTATGCCTTGATATATAAACAAAATCAGACCACACAGTGAACCAATTAGGAAACATTAATACAGAACTAAGGAAATAGTGGCCATGAATAGGGACAACTTGTACACAACTAATTAACTGTAGTCCATAATAAGAGACAATACAATAACAGCAAGTATGCTAAACGGAAGGATAGGGTAAGAGGAACGTAACAATAATAGAAATGTAATGTTTAAACTACTCACGATCAGAGTAAATGAATTAGTTCTCTAAAACACAGTTCTGGAAGTTTTTCACTCTTTTATAGTGGTCCAACATAACATGTTCCTAGCAACTTACCTTGTGAATAATATCTAGTGTCATTATCACCGCATATTTTGGTATGCTTGGTAGTGATTGCGGTGATTTTGTGGGCCAGTGAATAACACTAATACCTAATAGTCATAATAGTGTGGTCATAATGTCGGACACACTTCACGCTGAGCAGGATTCAGCCATTTAACCCGTAAAACACAACAGCTAGAAGTTTCTACTAAGCTATTAATATTCGACATCATCTCAAGATCTTAGTCTCTGACAAGACTGGAAAAGAGATAGCATGCTACTAGCTATATATATATATATATATATATATATATATATATATATATATTCTTTCTTCCTCTATTTGTACTTTTAAACTGGTCAGATGGTTAGAATACAAAATGAGGAATTGAACACTAGAAACCAATAACTAAAATACACGGCTGAAATGCACATGTACAATACAAACTACTTTTATACAAAGCAGAAATATTTCTTTGCTTACATTGATCTATATTAAACGGCATAGTGTTAGGATATCTCCCTGATGATTGTCCAGTGTAGACCATTCGAGGTGGAGGAGAAGCAATCACAGACGGAAATCGATCTATTGGCATTCTGCTATTCGCAGGATGAGGATTAAACATGGATGTTGCTGGATAATATTGTACTAAATAATTATTAATACTATTTGATGGTATCACAGATGGGACTAAATGACTTGGATAATAACCAGCAATTGAAATATTGTTATTATTCGATGGTGGACGTGATGCAATAAGCATAGGATTTACAATATTTGGAATTAGTGAAACTGTGGGATAAGAATAGCCACCTAAAGCTGCGTCGTTCTGAAATATACATATATGGAGAAAATGACAATGGGTTAACCAACTGTATTGAAATGAAAAGTCTAGGCCTCTTAATTTTAAAAGTTCAATACACTATTTGATTATTCTGGGAGACTGTAAAATTGTCCGGATGTAGCGGCTACTTAGAGTTTGTCTACTGTGATGGCCTAACTGCACTATATTGGCTAGAATACTCTTTCTGTTAGGCGTAATCTTACTGAGTATGAAATAGTAATGACGACTGCATAGGTACATGGCAATAGATAGATTTCTAACTCAGATAATAAGTACTTACAAAGATGCCACCACCCCACAATAGAAAGAGGAAGTAAGAAAAGGTAGGCTTCACAATTTATACATTTAACATTCCCTCCCCTTACACATTTCTGTCATCCACCTTGAAGTCCACAGGTGATTAATAGGCCCTAAACAGTTGTTTTGTGGACCTAAAGTCATTCTTCCAAATCAACAGGACTACTTTTCACTGAGTTTTTGTTAAAGGGTGCCTCAATACATAGTACCTTTGCAAATTTTATAGAACCGGAAGGTGACAACTATCAGCTACTATCAGCATTATCGCTCTCAAACCAACCTACATTTCATAGTAGGACCTAGAAAGAGGAATCTTTCAGGTTTGTCTGGACGGATAAGCATTTACTTCTATGACAATACCCTTAGAATAAAATTTTTGACAATAAACATAAAAGAATTAAGAACCTACAGGAAAACCATGTACTTCATGATGATAAGCTAAATTGGGCACTATTCTTGTAGGAGTACCAATACTACCGTGAGCTGAATTTGTACTTCCACCAACACTACCAGCATTTGTTGGTGTATTTTGTCCATGGCTAGTAGTGATATTAGGCGACTGACCACTGTTATCCCTTGTACGTTCTTGTGATACAGAAGCAAACTGCAATGAGTCGGAATCATGATCCCATGAATATGAACCAGCATCTATATATAGTACAAATAAGTATACAAAGCTTAAAGAACTACTAAACTGTGAATACAAGTTTAAAAAAATATAAACGTAAAAGACAATTCAGATAAACACGATTATTAGTCAAATATATTTAGGTATCTCTGTATATGGGTGACATAGGAGATGGGGTGGTAGCAAAATACGATTAGATCAAGTGTTTGTAGACAAAGGTCAAATTCTACTTAAAATGAAACCGGATGGTTAAGAGTTTGTAAAATGGAGTGAACGATAATCAAAATTCGTCAAATAGTAACAATAACAATAATAGACATAATTACAATCAGTTCGTTTGTTTGATCTTAAAATGTGATATTCAAATTCATTCTGTGTACTTTGATTAATAATAATAATAATAATAATAATAATAATAATAATAATAAATAAAAAAACAATTATGATTAAAGTGGGGAACACAAACCATTGAATGTTGACTCAGTGGTTTGTATTAAAACAAAGTGCTCATCACAAGGCATAAACATAATGGGTCTCAGGTTGGACTGTGTATGATTTTTGAAAATGAGGTCTCATACTCTGACGAAATAGATATTCAGCGCTACGCTAGTTACAGTCAGTTTGTGATGGAAATTACAACAAGAATAAATTTGTTTACATAGTTTGAAGCCACAACAAAAACATAACGATAAGTGATACCACTACTTGGTTGCCCAAACCAAAGTGAAGGAGAGTTCGAGCCTGAGACGTAATGCATGAAAGTTGAATATTTTATCCATGAAGCCACCACTCTACAGAAATCTCATTTACTAAGTACAGATTTATTGAAAGTCTTCAGAGACTCGTGGGAAAAGTTTCCTCAAATGCTTCAAAAATATTTATTTTTCTTCATCTAATCAACATTCATTACAACTTTTATAAAAAAGATACATTTGGGAATAAAGTTTCTGCTTAGATTTTCTATTACTTGTTATTTCTATTTCAAGTTCGAGAGAAGAATAACTCTGGGAGACTGATAAATAATTAGGATGTAAGTATCAAATTGTTCAAATTACAGACTCATTAAAATTCATATGCCCAATTTCAATTCAGACTCAAAAAGTGAAAGCTAGTGTTACTACTCAGATGCTTAAACTGAATTTAGTAGAATAGGGTTTCCATAATAAATACATATTTCTAAGTAGTTGGAGATAATCGATGTGAAACCCTGTATTGACTGGAATAGATTCCAAGTTGTTGTTGGCATTCATCAATAAGCTTTAGTAAATTGGTATGTTCTTTGTAGGATTCAAATTCAAGTTAACACTATGGAATAGATAAACATGATACTGATTACTACCTAAGTCAACCAGTTACAAAAAACCCAGAACCTGCTATATATGTTCATACGTTCAAGTTGCCATACAACATGATTACTAGCTAGTGATCAATCTATATTTAAATTAAACTTACTTATATTATTTTGATTATTATTGTATAAAATGCCTTGATTTGGCGTAATGGCAGGGGATGAGACTTGTCCGGCACCACTCCCACTGACGCCACTTGAAGCACCACCAACAGTTCCTGATAAATTCATTGATGTTGTCAACATGTTTGACATGGTAGTGACTAAGAGTCCACTAGCACTAACCATCAAATTAGATGTTAATGGAAGTGACTGTTGTTGTTGTTGACCAACACCACCATAATCAGAAGCAGCTAGTAACGCTTCACCATTACTCATCAATAATGCAACATCTTGATTTCCTGCTGTAGAACCAGCACCAAATGGCGATTTAGTAAAACATTTTCGTTTACGTCCAAAAGATTGAATAGCTGAACTATTTGAAGTATTATTTGTGTTATTCCGATGAGTAGCTGTATTAGACTCGGTTAAATTATCTCCTTCAGGTAAATAACTTAATTTATGTCCAAGTTTATAACTTGAAAAAACAATAATAATAACAGATAGTAGAAAATAATTTCATTATCATTACTAACATATTACTTATACAACATCTTCTTGATGGATGCTAGCTAACATGAAACTTATATCAAACAAGGCTATCTGCTGAATATTATCAACATACTACATTAAAAACATAGTGTACACGAGGATGAGTCATTTAAACGAGTAGCCAAATTAAGGCAACTTTATTCTTGGTAGAATTTGATTAGTATTAAACAGAACTAAACAAACACAATATTGGACACTACTCAGTATTTATTTATTGTAAATATCTCAGTTCTATAGATTAGTCGTGGACTGATTAATCAATGGTAACGGTCACAGGCTGTTGCGTTAGTTCGAATCTTTAACAAAGCTCATCAATTACTTCAAGATATCGTGTAGATCTTGTTGATGAATGTCTTTTGGCACGGAGGCGGATGGAAAGCGTTTGGTCCTACCTACTGTCTTGATGTTTACTAAGGTGAAAGGACGACAGTAAATGTAATACGTTTAAACCAGGTCAATGAATACAGAGTATTCATCTAGGGCAGTTAGAAAACCATGATTACAAACCAAAAGTGTGCATATAATCCAGAATCCTGAGGAAATGAACGGTGTATGAACTTATTTTGGCCCCCAGCTACAAATAAGTTACATCTTCCGGCGATATTCTACTTCCCTGTAAATTAAAGTTCTAGGAGTTGCTCCTGATGATCGTAACAAATGGTTAGAGACTTTAGGTGATATGGCTCAAAATCGATTGCAATGGCGCAGGTGCATTCACTCCTTGTCTTCTTACAAATTCTAAGTTTTTGAGCTTCTCATAATCTTCTCTTTACTGAATCACATTTTCTCAAATCTAATCTCCCATCCCTATACCTTTCCATTAGTACTTACTCTGTTACTACCTCCCCTACTCTGGGATTTGGTCCGACAATTTAATCTTTTTCTGCAAATTGAGGCATGGCAACTTGAACTGATGTACGCATGTACCAAGTTCTACGTTGTAACTGACTGACTGACTGAGGAGTTGCTCCCTAGGAAAGCCACTTGCTTCGGTTTGATTATCTGGATAATACCCCAACCTTCCCATATAATTATGTATGACGTAAACATTTTTGATGCCTGTTTGTATTGAATTTTGTCAGTTTAAATAAATAAATATAGTGCACAAAAGGAAGATGACAATATTTTTTGATAGAATAATAGTTGCCGGTAGGATATATTCATAAATAATTATACTGTGTGTTGTATACTCATTATAACATTTACCCACCTCAGGAAAAATAATCATATACGATGATTAAAAAAAAGACTGTAGACAAGTAAAAATATCATAAAATGAGAGAGAGAGAGAGAGTTAGAAATGCATACTGTCATTGCCATAGTGACACTATCGTTTACATACTGATATCCAGGGTTTATACTGAAATCCCTTTCAATCATTAATATGCCCACTGTTATTAAACGCATTAGTTATAAGCCAGAAAGACACACATAAAGAGAGTATATATTTGGTAAATGAGAATACGTCGGTAAATTAACTAAACAGTACATGATAAAAGTATGACTTTAGATATACTGGATGTTGATTAGCTATTCAATTGGATTAAGGCAAGTGAATGAAAATTCTACTAGTTCAAGTAGATTTTAAAAGTATTTCATTTCAATTACATAACAACAAGTGGGATATCCAAAACAATGACAGTATAAATAAACTGAAGAACCAAACTTTTTGAATTTTCCTACTTAATCCAGAATCAGAATCAGATAATCAGTTAGCTTGTACTTTGCTAAGTGACACAAGTAAAACGCATCAATATTTACTAATTAACTTGCTTAAAATCTATAAACTTTACAAGATAAAAGAATGGGAACGAATTTGAGTTATTTGTAAAAGGGCCTTGAAAAAGGGATTAATATGCCATGGAAAATATAATAAAGAACAAACTTTCCAAAGTAACTTCAAGGCAAATTAGTTTTGTAAAGACCTTTTTTTAGTTTATTGTTTGTGCTCCACATCAGGAATTGGGAGTGAACAGCTGTTTAGTTCTAGAATAAGACTCAGAAGTGGAAGTGATTAATAATAACGTTCAGATTTTGCGGTAAACACTTAACCATCAGTACAACTGAGCCAGCCTACCGGTGTATAATAGCAAAATTCCAACTTTAATACATTTGCTATAAAGCACGATGATTATTCATTGTTAGTATACATAACTGTCTCACTCATAATATTCTTAACTTCATCAGTTACTATTTTCTCACTAAAACTTCCAGAAAATCTTGAAACTGTTGTAGTTTTGTGATTACTGTTTATAATTTAGCTTTCTGTATTCATCATAGAGGGATTAGTGGACTCATAAGTCTCATACAAGAATGAAATAGATACTCAGCCCCAATACCGAATTTTCAAAGTACCCAACAAAGATCAGTTTGTAACGAATGCAAACAACAAATAAATTTAATTTTTTTTTGAAATTTGAAATAAAAAGAACTAGATGGATACATATTTATCTATATGACTAGAAACATTTTTATAAACCTAATTTTTCAATGCTGATATCGCGAATTGATCTGAACTAGACAACCATTGATCACCTGGAAGCACTAGACAGCTGTTCCGTCCTAGTATGGGACTCCCCAGCAGTGTGCAACCACGACTCCGTTGGGGATCGAACCCAGGACCTTATGGTTCCGCGACAAGCGCTTTACCGTTGGAACACTAAGCCGGCTCCTAACGGTTGATATTTCTAATTCAGTCAATTCGTGATACGTTTGCGCGACCTCATCCATTGTCATCGGTGAGTAACTGCCTCACACCCGACACGATTGAACTCCACCAGTCACGTCTTCACAGTAGAACTCCAGGAATTACCTCAAGGAGCGAGTCACTAGTGAGCTGATTTTGTTTATTCGCTAACTGTTATAAAATGTTCATTTGTTATGTCTGAGTAGTGATTAGTTTTTGAATGGGTAGAAACTTCTTAAGATCAACACATTTATAACCACTTATGGTCATTGTCATTGTAATTTCGATACATGGTAGAGAAAAAAAAAGCGTATACACATCAACTGATTCTTAGTCACATTGGCACTCAACGTATTCCACCTATTAGATTGTATCATACGACTGGATGAGGAGTCCTTGACAGTATATATCTTGCGATAGCTACCACACGTTAACAAGACGTTATTCTCAGAAAAAATAGAGTTAATACTCTATGTAACACAATTAAGAGGTTATCTCGAATTCTTTGGATCGATAGACGGGAACCATTAAAAACTCCATTAAAAGTTATGTTCATTAAATTCTTAAATTATGGGTAACATTGGGATTCTGGATGTGTATTTAGAGATATTTATAACTCGTCAATTGGATGATGTACTTGAATCCTAATGTTGATTATCACAATGGGGATCGAATTCTACACTCATGTCATCAAATTTCAAAGATCTAAACTACCGAGTCAAGATGGTAACTAGACAGATTCATAAAAACTTAGTCCTGAATGTCAACAACGAGAAAAAAGCAAACCTTACGAATAATAGATCCTCATGTCTGATTCAGTTGATTTAATCTGTTTTTTCTTAAGAATTAGGAATACTAGAGATTATCAGTAAACAATGTGTCTAGGAAATGCCATTCCAGTTTACATTACTTCGTTTATTTTCTGTTAACTACGTAAACCTCTAGGCTTAGTGAATACATAAAAATACGGAAACCGTTTTAAGTACTTCGTTGTCCGATAATATAATAATAATCAGTTCGTCATGAACAACGTAGAAACAACTACATATGTGCCTGAGTCCAAGTTGCCATACTACATTAACACAATGAAATCACATTTGCAAGATTAACATAACAATGCAATTGAGCAGGAGGGAATGATACTAAAGTATGTTAGGAAGAATAATGCAACTTAAGACCTATAAACACACTAAGAGTGATCTGAGACAATATATGTAAGGGTTAATGATACTATACATTAGTGAGATCAAAGTAAATTGACTGGTGCATGAATCTTTAAGTTAATAATAGAAAGCTGAATGACTTAATCACTAAACCACTAATAAAATACGCGCGTTAGCACAAGTTGACAGTACAAGGAAATGAAATTAGCAAGATGAGTATTAAATAAGTCGAAATATTTGTAGGAGAGGAATTAAGGTCTGAGGGAAAAGTCATGCCGCCAACTGTCCTAAGGTAGGAGTAGGTTTGAAGCGCCAATAGAACATAAATGTGGTGCCACTTAATAACATTCTTGACTATTGTTTTCAAACTAGGTTAGTGGGTTCACACTGAATAGTCCGTAAGATAGCCGAAATCGGTGGTTACATACGTAAAGTGACAATGATTACTCTATGCTTTCACCTAAACTTTGAGTTCCAATATTTCCTACTGTGAATTTTATATCATTGTGCTGCATGTGGTATGAAAACTTAGGCTAACATACATTTGTCCCAGTCTCAATATACCATATTAACATAAACATAAGCAGTCACAGATGGGGAATTATATCTTTGGTTATCTGGTATATGATCAAGTAATTAAAAGATGACTAGATCCCACTTGAACTGGAATCAAGATACTCTCAACTCAATACATTCAAATGGCTTAGCAGTATGCTGGATATAAAAAGTCCACAAATCATAGGTACATAAACCAAAATGGAAAATATATATCCTGTAACGGTCAGGTCATTCAAATGTGATACATTGCATATCCGTCTTAACTCCTTCATCAATTATTCACTACTGCCGCATAGACTATTATATCATAAAAGAAATAAATTCAAACAATAATAAATATAGAGGCTAACTTACTTCATCAATGGACCACTAAAATGACGTCGATGCTTTCGACACAATAATGACATCATAATAATGATAAGAATTATTATTAAGAAACCAATCATAATGCCAATAATTAACCAGGAATTTTTCACCGGTGAATACAGAACTGTTCCGATTGTTGACATATTACTACGATGTTTTTTCGCGTCATTTATAGGTTGTTTAACAAAAATTAAATCTGCTGGGTAATTGACAATCCTATCATCATCGTTATGATGTTGTTTTAATGAAGTCGATGAAATACTTGAATGCAATTTCGCATATTCATGATCACTAAGTGTAAGAGTACCGCCTCCTTGGCCGTAAACTTGAAAATACAAAGAATGAAAGGAATTGTAAAGTATGATATGCAGAATCATGTAGTTGGCTTCAAGCAATGTTCTTGGTGTAAGAGCTAATGATACTAATACATGGTTCCTCAAACCGCAGCCAAATGAAATTCGAATCTGCAGACTGATACTAGACAATCAATGAAAACCAGGGAGTACTAAACAATTGTTTCTTCTTAGAATATGGAACTCATTAATTCAAGTACGCATTCAAATCAATTCGCGATATTGCGCAACTATCACTTATCACTAGCGGAAAAACAGCTGAGATCCGCTAATCACCTATTCGTATTAGAACTACGGGAATCGCCTCTTGAATTCATAGTGAGTACACGGTGAACAGATCAATCAACAATCTCTACAACCCTCTTATACTATAAATAACTGCCCGCCCTATTAGTGTAAGAATCCAAATGAAAGGGTGTGATTGGTGGATGTAACTGTGCTAAGAATGCGATAATTGTTGCCCACTGATAACATTGAATAATTATCACACGACTACCACAAACACTGGGAATTGGGTCTCAAGTCAATGCGTCGAAGTGGTCATACGAAGGTCAGTGTCAATTTGTTATTTATATTCATTTTTAATTGAGCCCCATTAAGAACCATTGAAAACTAGGGAGCCCTTTTAAACAGTTGTTTCGTCTTATTGTAAGAATCATCAGTGGCATTGGATAAAAGGAACTATGTATACGATATTTACAGCCTGTAAATGTGCAGATATATTCTTCACCATAAATCATTAAAATTCAGTAAAACTAAAGTACAGAGTAAAGTTAACAAGATTTGACAACCCAGTTTCAATGTTCCGATGCACAATACAAATAAATATATTGATTTTCAATCATATGGTTGGTAATTTCAATCACAGTTCAGGTTTAGAGTAAGAATTAATTCATACAAGAACGGTTGAATCAATTTGAAAGGAACAACTTGACCATATAAAGTACCCTGTGGAATAACGATTTCTAATCAGATAGATGAATATATAAGCACATAATGTAGCGCTTTCACTTTAATTATTAAGAACATTTTGATGCTGGTGATTACATTGTAAATAAATCTATTCGTGTCAAACATCATCATGTTACCTACTGAGTTGCTGATTTCAAAGAGCCATATTTGTTCAACGGGTATAAAAATACATACATTTATAAAGCTGTGTGTTAAAGAATTTCAATTGATGTTGTTCAGGGTGCAAGTACATCTAGCTAGTGAGTTTTGAATAGGATAAAACGATCATCCTAGACTCTACTATTTAACCACATTTCAACTTTAATCATGTTCTATAACATCCAAATTTGTCATGATCCTACAATCAAATTACCGGATAACAAAATATGCATAAATGTCCATCAAGAGAACTGGTTAAAATTATACGTTACAGAACAAGAAATTATTTGATGTCCTTCTTCTCACGAATTATTTCTAACGCTTCAAATCATATTCTCTGCGCATAATCTATATTATGACCAATAATATTACTAATAATTTTTACTACTTTGGTAATTATCTTGTTGTCCTGATGTAGTGTGTAACGACTTCAACTTAAGTGCTAGATTCTGTGCTGTTCATGAGTGGCTCCTATTGTCCCATGGCGAAACGAGAGGCGATTACTATAATATGTATGTTGTAGGAGTAGCCAGATTGATTATAAACATTTACACATAAATATGATTATCAGTTAATTACTCTTCCAGATCTGTTTATGTATAGTGTTTGAATATCAACACCCTAATCGTATAAAAAATCAAGAATGTCATAGCAGCTTCGCACAGATAAGGGATTAAGTAAGACGAGTATAATGAATGTTAACCAAATCACTTACTATCTGGTGTACGATAAAATTTCACTGATGACATTGGTCCATCACCAAATAGATTCATAGCTTTTAAACGAAATGCATAAATAGCATTACGTGAAAGTCCTGAGATAACTGTATTTAAACTATCCGGTGGAAGACGTCGTTTAGACCATTCTAATAATGGTAAGCTATGATTCATGGTAAAGTACAGTAAGTAGCCAGTTAAAGGTCCATTAGGATGTAAAGGTGGTTGCCAACTGATTTGTATATTGACTAACTGTTGGTCTTGTTGTTGATCACCGGATCCAACACCAGTGAGACCGATCAGAGAAATATCCCGTGGTGGATCGCTGGGTTCTAAAAAGGTACACCCCAAGAGAAGAGAAATGTTTAATGTAAATACTGACTCAATGGCATTTTATATAAGTTAGCAATGCAAATAATTGGATAATAATTAAGTGTTTTGAAATTTAAGCACTCAGAAAGCCAATGTTAAGATCTTCCTGTTTTGACTATGATTAAGCTCGAACACTGAATCAATACTTTTGGGGAGCTTTTTGTCAAATCAATACAAACTTTTCATGTAAGACAACTTAAGAATGTTATTTATGAAAATGGATAGAAATGAAGTATCACACAAAATACGACTCGAAAATCTCCCAGTACCATAATCTATACGTCACTACATTTTCCTTACTACTATTGAAGTAACTACAACTTCTACTAATTTGGTGTTCATCCTGTTGTGCTGCTGAGAAGTGACAACTTGGATTGATCACATATGTTGTTGCATAAATATATATACGACTTTAAAAAAAAGGTATGTATGAAATTATCTTGAAATGAAAGATTCACAAGAATATAAAGTGTAAGTATACCACAGCCATCTTAATCCATTCAAAGTTTCCTCACACCATCGATTGTTAAGTAATAATAGAAGCTATCACAATAGGCACAACCAAATAGATTGGCTTAGATAAACATTCAATGATTCCATATATTGTCATTCGTTTGACTATCACCAACTTTTTTCTAACTGAGCATTACTCTAAGTCACAAGATTGGATCGTGAAGTAGTAGTTAGGCATACACGTAGCACTCACCTTAGCTATTTCAATCAATGAGTTCTTAGTCTTATGACATTTTACAGATTAGAATTTAGAGACAATGGTTTCATGATTCATAAAACTATGGCATGAATAAACTCTCTTAAATGAAAGATCAACTGGCAATAATAAAAAAAGGCTATTTAAGCTGACTAACTTTGTTCAGGCGTTTCAATAATTTGCTCTAAACTCCATTCACTATACAGAAGATTATTCAGTTCTTGATGTTCACTAGTGTTAATGAACTGTGGATTTTTCAAGTTCTTTTCACCAACAGCTCGTACGACTACAGAATATAATTGACCGAATTGTAAATTTTCTAATTTAACCCAATTCTCTGTTACACTAATCATATATTGTGTTTTATCAAGAAGTGGACGGGATATTTGTTGATGATTTACACCTTGAAATAAAAAGATGGGTAGAGGAAGAAGGAATAAGTAAAATAAAATCATTGACATTGCACTAGTGAAATGAATACAAATTTACTACCCATCAAAGATTGTGATAACAACTAGTAAGTATCACGAGACAACTGTTTTTTATAGCGTCTTTTGTCTGGCTTTTAGTGTCGATCGACTTCTACACACGAAGTAGGGTCATATACCATGGAGAGGATCAGTTCCCTCAAGTTTACAGGTATGCCCTCCTAAGTTCATAAAACCAAGGTCGATATACAGGGTTCCTTGTCAACTACTATCTATCGAGCGAATGCCATAATCAGTAATTGGAAACTTTGGGTGACATGGTTCAGAATCAGTCACAGTGGCGCAGATGTATGCACTCACTGTCCCCCTTAGATTGTGAGCTCAAAATTATTTCATAACATTCTTTCCACGATCTCTCTTTTCTCCCTGAACCATATTCTGCATGTTCACTCTTCTTTGTTTTTATTGTTGTTATTATTAGAGTAACTTCTATTTCTACCAATGTAGTGTTAATCTTTCTGTGCTTTTGAGAAATGACAACTTGGACCAAAGCGCACATGTGAAAGATCCTATGTTAACAATACATACATACCGCCTACGATTCTGCGAGGGATCGAAAGTCGGGCATTTGGGCTTCCAGAAAAATTTATTATCTTTAAGACTGAATATCAATAGTTTGGTATTTCCAATTTATGACGCTGACAAGACTAAACAAGTAACTGAAAGAAGACCCCCTAAATTTGTTAGAGGAACATTCGCGTACATAGCACCATATTTACAGTATAAAAGGTCATTGAAAATATTCTAGTTTGTATGCGACAACGTGAAGTAACCTGGTTAAGACAATTCATTGAGTACCAAGAAGGATTGGACGGCTATGTCATTCTAGAATTGGATGCCACAGTACTTCACGTCCATATCCCCACCACAGTGGATAAAACCGAGGTCCTTCAGGCTTCGCGACGAACGCTCAACATGTGAACCACTGAGTCAGCAAGAACCAATGGCTAATATTTCTAACCTCAACCAGTCTAACCGTGTCTAGCGAGCAGTAGTTACTTCCCTCCCCTTCCCCAGCGATAATAAAAGAGATCACGTATTACACTGTTAATTGATTTAGGATAGAAATGTTGACCAATCGAAGTTGCTATAAAGGTCAAATGTTCACCAAGAAGACTGACGATCGTAGACTCGACTCGTAGTCGTCAGGACACTCTTCAAGGGTCTTCAAGGGTTCTATGCCAGGAGGAGAAGGCTGTTAAGTTTCAGCTCTTAATTTTCAATAGTTTCGAAATCTAAAATCCCAATGGCACCCAATCATGATAATCTGTTTATTCATACCTAAAAAAATGTAGTGGAATGTGACAAAACAGTAAGAGAAATGGAGGTAGAACAGACCCTTGTAAATGGTTACCAGAAAAATATGTGGAAGATCATTTGTGACCGGAACAGCTCTGCAATACATCTCAAGCAGTGAAAATGAGTGACATAGGTTTGAATCACACAGGAAAAATCGTTTTCATGAAAACTAGTTACTTTTTGCTAGAGAATGTCCGTCATAAACAAAGTCACACAGACCTGTTAAGAATGGTCTAATATCCAAGGTAACTCGTAGCCAATGTATTCAATTACTCTATCCCTTATGACCAATGATGGTATAATTCCGACGACTCCTGAAGAAACTTCTATATTTAGAGGGGAATTCATGCTGAACATCCTTGTATTGTTATTTAGAACATTAGAGAATTTCTGCATATTATCAGCATCATCCCTAATAAAACTAAATCGTTAGCAGGTTGTGAATCGATAAGTAAGCCTCCTGATAGAAGACCAATCCCTGGAAAGTTAGCTGAAGAGAGTGTAATTATTAGGAGGACATCCATGACGAAATTAAATAAATAGAGGGATAAATATGAGTTTTAACGAAAACCACTTGAAGTTAATGCCTCAAGTGACAGTTCGCCATAACCCCTGATTCGACCAGTAATGTTCAAATAGAGATCCTACTGATTACTGTTAACTCACCATACACTAAAACATAGAGAACATGATATTGAGTAACTCAGATTATTGGCTATAACTAAACTTGATTAATAGAGTATGACGAGTAACACTAATCACACATGACATTATTAGTCCTCATCTACTCTACAATTAATCAGTGTATATGCGTCAATGGAAATTAGACACATCACTCAATCAACAATGATGATGAAACCCCAACGTTAGCTTTAGCAGACATTAATGAGACAACATCATCCACGAGAGACGCTCCTCTCCCCTCTTGATAGCTGTATAAGTAGCAGTCATTCCATCCACATTTGCCCATAATTACCTGTACTATTCTTATTATAAGTCACGTCTTATTCATTAACCACGCTATTTAAGTATAAGATTCAAAGGAGTTTGATTTCACATATGTATGTTCAGTCGTTCACCGCCATCGGAAAATGTCGTTATTGCAGTTTGGTGGCTTCATACATAAACTTGAAGTAAAAACAATACCAATTCAAACAAGTCCATAATGTTTAATATTATCAACTGATAGCAAAAACTTTAATGATAACATTCTCAAAGTTCACTTTCTTTATTGTAATTAAAACTTTAAATCATCATTTACATTCGTTTAGTTGCCAAGTATCGCATATTAAAGTATGATCTTCATTAGAGATTTAATAACATGTTACAATCATCCATATATTTGTGTTTTCCATTCATGTCAATATGTTCATACGGGACCGATGTCGATAAATGCCTACCCCCTTAAAACAAAATAACTCATAGTGACTACACTCTAATATTAGGATGTCACTAGCTAAATAAACAGTAGAATGACATGATAATTGTAACCTGAATATACTTAGATAACATTTAAGTGGACATATCGACTAGAAAAATGTCTTTTAATTAAAGAAAATTACTTATCAACAGAAAAACACTTCAATTAAATAAAAATTCAACAACAACAACAACAACAAACGCAGGTGAAAAAAAAAACTATTCTAATGAACTGGACACGCATATAAAGAAAGTTTGTCTGTTTTATCAAACTTAGTTTTTCACTTGTAGCGCAAGCGAACTATGCGTCTTTCAAACAAAAAACGACTCCATTTTGTATTTACTTATCTCTGTGAAACATGATTTACAAGTCTTTCACTACAGATATCATCCAAGCATTATTCGTGTGTCATAGAAAAAAACGAATAAGTAATGCTGATATAAGATGATAAGTATCAGGCCAATACATTAAATTGAATGATGAGGACAAAGATAGTTGAGACACATATTATGAATGATACATCAACTTGAGCTAACAAACAGGTTATAACTTTGCTTATAACTGACTGCCTGACTAACAATATATATATATATATATATATATATATATATATATATATATATATATATATATATATATATACAAATGTATTTTTACTTGATAATAACTCAATGCCATTCTTATCTCCAACATCATCAGCTACATTATTTCGACTATTGACATTGTTAGTTTTAGTTCGATTTAATGCATAACCAATTATTTGATAAGCAACTTGATAAAATTTAATTAAATATTGTTTATTATTGTTATTTGAACAATCCGCTATGGTATGTGATGTTTTCATTAATTGATTTGGTTGACGACTTCTCTCTAACATAATACTATCCATATTTACATTATTATTATTATTATTATTATTATTATTATTATTATTATTATTATTTTGTGATTGTTGAACACATTCTGGTTTATCCCATGTTAATATTGCCCAATTTGAATCAGATGATGAAACATGTAAATTCAAAGGGATTGGTAGATGTTCATTAGCTATTCAATTAAAAGAATAATAACATAAAGAAAGAAATTGATTATTAAATGATTCATTGTAAGTGATTTATTAAAATGGATGAGATTATTTACAACTGCTAAGAAGTGTATATCATAATCAGAATTGTTCGGTTACATCTTCAATTCATTTAGTAGATGAATTCTACATAATACAGTGTAATTTTCATTTTTAAATGATTATTCGATGTGCCGCCATGTATGGCAGATAGTTGAGAATGACTTCAGACACTTGAAATTAAATCTATCACAAAAGTTACGTTAAAATATGAAAAACTCATCCAGTAAACGATTTCGAGAAATAACCAAAGATATCGTATATAAAAAACGAATTAAAACGTTGCGGATAGCCTCTACAGTATATACTTGTTTAAATTTTAATTTGTTTTTGTAACAAATCGATGTAGAAACTATGGCACTATTGATATATCCAAAAAACAGAGAACTAATCGACAGTGAGAATCACCCCCCCCCTCCTCATAACTTAATATGAACTTTTAATCAAGAAGAACTATCATGTCTCCAGACGAATACGTTACCTTAAGACGCTAATGAGATGGAATTCAATCATCTACGATTTCAGCGATATAATATGGCATTATCCAATCCCTCACTCTTGAAACAGTCCTGAGTTTGATCATTCCAGATATCATAAAAGTGCATCACTGGTAAAAATAAGCTTCAAATTGACAATGACCATTACGGATCGATGTCAACTGAAATACCATTAAAAAAGGGAGCACTGGACAGCCATATTGACTTCGCGTAAACTTTTTTTTTACAGTAAATGCTCATGATGCACAAGAATTTGAATACAGAACATCCTGATCTTGTAGTGAACACTTAATTTTTTTACCGATGAGATAGGATTTTGTGGTTAACATGTTTATATTCAGTCGATTCGTGGTATTGCAATATTACCATCCGTTCCAAATGATGACTCGCTTTATGTTCACAACATGATTGAACTGCAGTGGTAACGGCTTCTTACTAGAATTCCAAGAGTATCCGCATGAACTCAGCCAATAGTTAGTACATGATAAGTGTTTGCATAAGAGGGTTGGGAAGATTGTTAAATTTGTAATGGATGTGCACTGCTGAGGAATTCCATACTAGAACTAGATAACTATGAAATGAATCCTGGTTTTCAATAGTTGTTTAACTACGTTCTGTTTATGATGCGACTATGTAGAAAAGATAATGAAGATAGGAAAGATAAATAAAACCTCAACATTAGAAAACAACAACTTACGGGAACTAGGCTTGGTTCTAGCTGATATAAAAGCCTCTTTCATCTCTTGATTTTTGCCAACTACAACAACTTTGATAAAATAAGTAGTATCTTGATCTAAATGAGTGAGAAGAGAAAACAAAAACAAAAAACAACGAAATTATAAGATATTTGTACTATACACAAATAAAGTATACTATATATATGCAACGACCGTGAACAGTGATGGGTGGCGAAAGCAAAAACCGATGGAAAAGGCAGCGGCGATAGGCAACAGTAGGCAACTTTTTCGACTTATCAAGGAAACTGGTATTAGGAATCCGAATGTGAGTGAGACTATCTCGGAAAAGGATGGGATTATTATTCATTCTCAGTCCAGGAGATTGGACCGATGGGCAGAACACTTTAGGGATCAGTTCAACTGGCCTTCAGCCACACTTCGGTTTCCCACGATCCCCAGTCATCCTGAATGGCAAATCGACTTAACTCCTCCTAGTCTTTATGAAATTGAGAAGGCTATAGGAAATCTGAAGCGAAGTAGAGCAGCAGGTCCTGATAGGCTTACCATTGAAATTTTTAAGGATGGTGGTCCAGTTTTAGCAGATAGATTGACTGAAATCTTAGGTAGAATCTGGAAACTGGGCGTAATACCATCCGACTGGTCTCAATCCCTGATTGTCCCAATTTATAAGAAAGGACAAAAGTCTTCTTGTGACAATCACAGGGGAATCAGTCTGACTAATATAGTTTCTAAGCTGTTAGCATCGATTATACTTAGACGCCTAACTAGAGCTCGTGAAGAGCAGACTAGAGAAAACCAGGCTGGATTCAGACCTGGACGTGGCTGTATAGACCACATCTTCACACTGCGGCAGGTCCTGGAACACAGACACACATTCAGGCGTCCTACAATAGTTGTCTTCCTGGACCTAAAGGCGGCATTCGACTCTGTTGATCGTGAGGTTCTGTGGCAGTGTCTGTCATTGAAAGGTGTACCAAAGAAGTACATTAACCTTATACAAGCTCTCTACTCTAAAACTACAGGTCGAGTGAGAGCTTATGGCGAACTGTCATCGGAATTCCTCACTTCAAGTGGTGTTCGTCAGGGATGTCCACTTTCCCCATTCTTGTTTAATTTTGTCATAGACATGCTCCTAGATATAACCATGTCTTCGTCTGACTTTTCAGGAATTAACTTACTACCAGGAGCCTCGCTTACTGACTTAGAGTATGCTGATGACATAGTCCTATTTGGTGAAGACGCTGACAAAATGCAGAGTCTTCTGACTACCCTGAGCAACAATGCAAGCATGTTCGGGATGCGGTTTTCCCCCTCGAAATGCAAAATGTTGCTCCAGGATTGGGTTGCATCGGCACCTGAACTAGTGATAGGGAGTGAAGTAGTCGAGCGTGTAGACCGCTTCATGTATCTGGGGAGTCTCATCAGTGCTGATGGCCTGGTGACTGACGAAATCTCAGCACGGATACAGAAAGCTCGACAGGCTTTTGCCAAGTTGCGTCACTTATGGCGAGGGCGAGATATCCGCTTGCTAACCAAAGGACGAGTGTACCGTGCAGCAGTTCGCTCTGTCCTACTATACGGGAGCGAAACATGGCCGTTAAGAGTAGAGGACATTCGTAGGTTACTGGTCTTTGATCATAGGTGTCTCCCAAGCATTGCTCGAGTATCGTGGGACAACCGAGTGAGCAATGCTGTCGTTAGGAAACGGGTTCTAGGAAAGGATAGCAAATCAATAGTTGAGGTATTGAAACTTCATCAGTTGACGTGGTTGGGACATGTGTTACGCATGTCTAACTACCGTCTGCCTCGACGAGCTATGTTTTGCGGCGTAGGAATAGGTTGGAAGAAAGCTAGGGGCGGCCAAACCAAAACATGGCAGAAATCGATGAAGTCACTGACAAATGGACTGAGTCATGTTGGTAGATGTAAGCTGCGTGGTTGGGGTCCGCGAGACGAAAGTCACCAATGGTTAGAGACCTTGAACGACATGGCTCAGAATCGTTTTTTGCAATGGCGCAGGTGCATCCACTCTTTGTGTTCTCTCAAAATCTAACCTTCTGAATTCTCTATCTTTCTCGTTTCAAATTTATCTCACTGAATTATACTTTTCGAATCATATCTTCGCTCCCTAATTTTCTGCATTACTGCTAATACATCTACTATCGCTATCACTCTTGGATTTGAACTGACAGTTGCGTCTCTGTGCTGATGTGGTATGGCAACCTGAACTGATGTACATACGTACGAAGTTCTGCGTTGTATCTGTCTGTCTGTCTATTTGTACTATATTCGAAAGAGCAACAAGATATTATGATAGTATTGTCGAATTCCTTGAGCTAGACACTTTAATTGTAAAGCCTTCAATAACGTCCTATGCAGTGGTATTAGTGTCAGCTATTATTCATATGAGTAAATGATTATGGTTAATAATCGATACTTCTCAACTAAATAACAAAGATTTTGATGAAAAAAAAGAAGTAAAATGGAGACTGTTTAGTGAACTTACTTTTCTATGATCTCATTTTTTTAAACAGTACGCCGTATAGTTGGCCTATCAAGACGCTGAATACATGGTCAACAATAGCAATATACTACCACTAGAATTATCTTCGAATATCCCATACAATATCAAAATTAATGCCATAAAGGGGAGTTAGATTTTAGATTTGTGCATGGTTGAAGCTGTAACAAAGCATGGACTCAACCATGAACCTAATGCAGAAAAGAGATATGTTTAATCCTTCTTTCTTGTCATAATTCGGTTACTTCCCTTTCAAATTTTACTAGTTGTTATTTCAACATTTATTCCTCTTTATGTTCGTCAAGTTAACAATTATATTTTATATTTTTGCCATTAATTACTACATCATATAACCGTCAGACTATTACGTAACTTCCTTTCGATCACATTAAAGGTAATAGACAATAATGTCACTCATTGAACTTGTTTACTAAAAAGGGATTATTGTAACAATGGTTTTCAGCCACGCTTCAAAATGTAGTGGCAAGTGATAGTACTACCCAGCTTTTTAAACTAAAGTAGGTGGAGAGATGTTCGGATATCATATATTTAATGGCTGAAAGTCAAACAGCACCGAACCACCGTGTCTTGTAGCAGATTCAATAAATATAAATCACTCATCAACTAGATATTTATGCTTTAGTTACTACGTGGCTATGCAAAATGAAGTAGGTGGGGATGGAGAAACGCATTCGAACATGTGATCTACTAAAATAAAAAAAGAGCACTGCAACAATCAAAACATTGATGATGAAGAAAGTACCGAAGTGATTTCAGTTATAACAACGATTCTACTGATTTGAAATTAGGATCACCAAAGAACATTAGAACAGTATCCTGATAGATTTTTAGTAGTATGATAACCAGTACATAATACTTCACTACAAATGATCGAATCTTATCGACCAAGTTGTAGTGTGGTCACTAGTCTATGTAGTTCCATATAATACACGCTATGAACGCGGATGGCAGATTGGAATCTCTAAAAAATATTAGTCCCCCTCTCCACCCAAGGTCGTAGGTATGCTTTGCTGATGAGTACTAAACAGCAGGAAAACTGGTCATCTCAAGATTTTTAGTAAACTATCTCAGATTACTACTTTAAACCACTAACATACTGCATACAATATCTAGCCACTAAATATAAAACTTGACGAACATGACATTCGTCACTACAAAATAGCAAATCAATGTATTATACCTTGAAATCGGTCGATTTAGTGGTCACGCCTTCCATATGACTAAATCAACTCATCAACAACTGCAGAACCTTGTCAACAAATGCTGACTAAGGTTCACTCAATAATCGTGGATCAGTGATCGAATACATTAGATGGTGAGCTAACTCAGCATTGGTCACAGCGAAAAAGATGTATTTACGCTCTATCTTACTCTAGATGTTGAGTTGCACATTTCTTGCATCTATGCTATAATTTCATTACATACTGTAGCACTACAATGTAATGTCAACCTTGTCATATATATATATATATATATATATATATATATATATATATATATATATATATATATATATATATTGGAACATGAACTAGTAGTGAAACAATACGATGTTATCACTTATAACAATGCATACGGACAGACTTGAACTTGAATTCGACTGGAAAAAGGTTGAAACTACAATCATGAAATTTGTAATGAAGCCAATTAGTTTATACATCCATGGCATGCAATCGATTTCACTCCATAAAGACATCAATAAAGTAAAACAACAAACATTTTTGAACTTGATCAACGTGTGTAGAGTAGTGTTATCCAAAGCAAAAACAAAAGCACTACAATTAAATCATTTAACTTCGAGAATTCATATCATATATAGAATAACACATACCTAACTTTTGTATTGAGTAACTTGTTTGATTTCTTGGCAATTCCACAGAATCTGGTCCTGGATGCATTTTACCCCAAGAAACTATATAATGTGATATATTTGTACCACGGTTAACCTTACTCCTTAATGGAAAATTCAAATTCGTGTTAATGTTTTTACGACTATTACTAAGTGTACGAGGAACAGGAGGTGACCACATTATCAATAAACTTTGTTCTTCAGCTAAACATTTAAGATTTTCAACCTTAAAGTAACAAAACAACACATAAAGGAAATAAATGAATTATAGATGTACGTGAAGGAAATAGCAGAAAAATTGTCCACCTCGACGAATGATGTTGGTTGGTATAGGAGTAGGATGAAAGGAAACTAGAGATTGTAACACCAAAACATTGCATAGGTTCATAATTTTATCAACGACTTCTGAACCATGTTATTTGGTTAGGGTCTACTTGATTATCGTTGATCAATGAATGAATACATTAGGTGGTAAAATGATTCTGTATTGGTTATAGTGAAGCAGGCGAATTTACACTCGACCTAATCCTAGATGCTAAGTTGCATTATTCTTTCATACAAACTATCATTTCATTACTTCTTGTCAAACTATATTGTGATGTCAGTCTCGTCATGTTAATGTAGAGTAATGAGTTGAGCTAACACATGTATACCGGGTTCTATGCTATTTTACACTGACTTGCTTTCGGTGCTTGTGAAGTAGCTAAGTTGATATGGTTTTTTATAGATTGTTTTTTTTTTTTAATTTTATTGTTATTATTAACACAGACTGATCTGCATCTAATACAACACAAAACTATGGGCACTGTACAACTGTCTCATGATATTATGGCAGTTTTTAGTAACACTACCCACCCACAACCACACCACGAATCAAACCTGGTACCTCCAGGTCCCACAGAGATTATCTAACTATTAGTACCACTTAGATAGCGTTCAATAATACGATTCCCACTCCAATCAGTCTGTGATCAATCTGTAACGAATATGAACAACAAATAAAAATCAATTTTTACAAAACCACTTCAAATTATAAAATGAGTTCTTTAGTGACCTACTTCAAGGCTTTCTCAAAGTTTTAAGGAGGAAGTTGTAACTGGAGATGTTCAGATAAACTAGAAGCGAGACAGTTGTCAACAATAATGCTAAATGACTATCACACTACATAAGAAATTGATTAAAGTAGAAATTCTACTATTGTATGCCTGTCAGCTATCCTAGCTGTGTTGATGGTTGAGGGTTCGTTGTGAGCCCGCACTCACACTTAGGAGTCCCAATCCAGGACGAAATAGCTGTCTAGTGTATTCTAGTTTTTAATGGTAACTGAACGAGACCAATTAGTAATGCATACAAACAACTTGTGTAAAAATAAAAATGTTCACTTCTTCTACTTAAAGTAAACGTTGATGATGACTAACCAGTTCAAAGAGCTAAATATTACCAAAAACATCCTATATCAGCAACAAACCTTCTTCATCATCTCATGAACAAATATACATCAAAATAATGCAGTTACAACCTTGAGTAAACTGACGATTTAAACTCTTCTCTACTGAATTTGAGAACAGCGGTTAGCGAACTAGTCTTACAGGAAACAAGTTACAGGTACGATTCATTAACTTAATTTTGGATCACCGTGTAGTAGTATCATTAATTCTCGAACTTACAATCTGTTTCAAAATTAGGTACACAGTAATTACATCTAAATATCTCATTCACTTATCGAATGACTAGAAAAATGATCGAAAGTTCTGATTACAGCTTGTTTATGCGAACAATGAAAATCACAATAGACAACTGAAATTGCTGAAATTACCTATACAGAAAAAACGCTCTACTTACTGGTCCTAATGAAGAACTAGCCGGTTGCTTATTATCTGACAACGAAGGTTGAACCTGTTGTTTTTGCTGCTGATGATGATTATCAATCGATGTCGCAAAATCTTCTGAAAAAGCTTCCTAATAAGCAAAAAAATAGGATAGCAATAAATGAATAAAAATCCTAAATGTCGTCTTGTAAACCACTAACAAAGTAAAAAAGTGTTGAGAGACAAGTAAACAAGATTACTGTTGGATTATGGATTGGATAGAAGGCGCCTTTCATCCTATTTCAGGCTCATCATGTGCCGGAGGTACATACATCATAGAGTTAGTGTTAATTATACTGAAATGAAAATTGCGTTCTGAATCCTATCACTGGTCACCATCTAAGTTTACAACAACAAAACAACTTATGAATAAGTAGCAATATCAAGGCGACCCATTCGAAATTCCCGCTTACTATGAAAGAGAATATGATTGATTGTAGTCCTTAAAGAAAACCAAAAGAAAAGTTTTAAAAACACTTGTCAATTAAGAAATATTAAATTAATTATAAACACTGTGTGGATCTATTTAGGCCAAAGCATGTCATACAGGTCAACTGAAGAATCCCTGTCCCAATTCGGAATGAGTAGAGTGGAGTATTTTGTCCAAGAAATTCTAGACAATGAAAAAAATAACATTCGCAGACTCCCAGCATATGTAGTGACGCTGACTCGCCATAACAAAAGAAGGGGTTAACAAAAATTGTCGTCTCTAAATACAAAGTACTTTATATTTGCGCCGTGGATTTCCATATTTGATAGTAAGTTTTAAATAGTATAGGGTTAAAAAAGTCAAAGATTACTTACAAAACGTGGAAAGTAACTGGTTTTTAAACAATTTTTTCTTAGGCTCTACTTATTAAACTAAAGAAAATGTCATAATTCGTTAAAAGTTTTATGTAGACCATTTCTTTTTTAAAAATAAGCAAGACTGATGATCAACCTTTGAAACAAAAGTACTGAGGAATAGAATTACTGATCCACCCACCAAATACTGAGCTCAACCTAAAGTAGTTGCAAAAAGACTAGAATATGCAACTCACTAGCTGAATATCGAATACATTAGCATAACTAAGTGACTACCTCTTGAAAAGAAGGCAACAATATTTCGGGTAATAACTAATAATGGGATCAGGGTGTTTGGCACCCGTTCTTTTCAAGAAGGGAGGGAGATAGTAACAATTAGATACACCACAATAAATCGGTTAGTGTTCATACTATAAAATAAGTTAGTATCATCGCTATGAACTTCAAAGTGCCAATTACCGATGAAGTTTTGAATTATAGATAGTTCTAGTTCATGTTTCTTCTAGGAAATTCAATAATAAAGTAGCGGAAAAAATATCAGCTTCTCTAGTAATAAAAAACTTACATTGGATAACATATACCCATCGCTATTTTTATTATTCTCTGCATCAATATCAGCTTCGTTCTTTTGAATCAATGTGGTAAACGTCAAAATTTCTGAATCTGGACCATTTCCTGCTCGTGTTGCTGCTGAAACGGTTAGCTCGTATTCTGTGCCGGATGTTAAACCTACATACGAAAATACAAAAAGAAACAGAAGGAAGTCAACAATTATATGTTGGATACTAATTGCTAAGTGATTAGGTGTAACTGGAATCCCTTGTGTACTATTGCATATTAAGATAATATTATTTGCATACTCACGTTTTTTTTATATAACAGACCAGCACCCTCAAAACTCACCCGGTTTAACCCCAATAATAGAATGGGACAATAGAGAGAAATGGTAGTATGCCTTCAAACTACCTAAGGTAATTGTGTAACGAGCCTTTAAATTGTTGACAAACTTCTGTGGCATACCTTTCTATTACAGACAATCTCAGAGAACAGCCCTGTTCAACGAACCAAAGGCAGCCTTGACATCAAGGAACGCAACGATTGTTGATCTGTAATTGGCATGATACTGCTCTAGCACTTGATGAAGGGTACATTTAGAAACAATACAACCACAATATAATCATAAACCAACCTCGAGTCAATATTTAATAGGTCCTTTACAATCTGTGAAATATGAGGCATGAAAATTGTTTTGATGGAAATGAAGCTGATCCCCTCCCCCCCCCCCGATAGTTTCTGAAGAAACTACAAAGACCCTTTTTAAAGATATGAATGATGATCACTCCACTCCAAGATGACGCAATACAATCTGACTGTAGTCACCTATCAGAAAGTGTACGATAAACTGATGAACTTTGCTGGGGGGAATAGACCAATTACAATGTAACATTATAACAACAATGATTATTCAATGCATCATGTAATACAACATACCTAGTATTAATTGACTTAATTTATTTCGTACCATGATAAAGCGTGAACGTAACCAATCTTCACATGAAATATTGATACGATAAACAATCAATTGACCATTTCTATACTTCACAGGAGGTGGCTGCCAAGATACAGTAGCTACATGAGCACCAATTGAGTGTACATGAACCTGTTAATTAAGAAATTAAATTGATACAAAACGTTGTATCGGAAAAACAATAGAAAATAAAATAAGATTTCAAAAATAAAACATTCACATGAGCTGAACGAAAAAAGTAATACAGTCACACCGATAGGCAGGAATATGAGTATTCAGTCTAGTACATACAAGCATTCACACGATTTGCCATACCACAGTAAAACGAATCCAGGATAAAAAGATTAACATTACAATTTAATTTGACAAGGAGGAATAAAAAGACAATATGATAGATGGTGGTTAGATATACGTAATGCATGTCTCAAACACCTTTGTTGATGAAGATTCGTAAACTGATCAACCGATTTTCCATATTAGCCTAGCACTATGTCTAGTCTCAATACTATATACTCTGTCTCTCAACAACATGGGAGTGATGATTGAAGGATACCTATGATGAAAGACCTAAAGCTTAAGCATTGTTATTCAAGACATTTAGACTGCATATTGTTAGCATTTTCATTGAGTAGGACTTATCATCTACATAAGATAAATCGATAAATTAACCTCCTATTAAAAGGTGAATCTCTGGTAAATTGGATGAGGATGTTGTTTCTAAAAACCAAATAAAACGAAACTAAATAAAAAGAAGATAAAAAGATCAGTTCAGATAAACAAAACTGGAAGTTGGTAATCACGACTAGCCTTAAGATTTGACTCGAATAGTGGCACTTGAATAGAAAGAATATCTATATTACAGGCTAAGGCTACTCCGTTCAACCAACTATACACATAAGTGAGAATCTATCTAGTGAGTAACGTGTATGCTTTAAATGAGAAATACTAATGGTATATTAAGTGATTCAATAATATATAATATGACTAAGTAACAAGGTATTGATTAAAGCAAACCACATTTAAGCGGTTTGACAGAATATGCATGTCTCTCCACCAATGGTACCATAATGAAAGTTTGTGATATTCTATTTAGTTGAGGTAAGGATATATCATATATTCATAACATAGAGAATCAATGAAAAATTGTTTTGAATTATATACATAAATTATATAAACAAAATCTTACATTCATTGGTGGTTTCGACGGTGGTCTAGAAGCAACTCGTGGTGAAGATGTCAAATAGGCGACGCGACCAGTAATATTTCCTTCTGAGATGGGATATACAGTAATTTGATAGAAAGCATCTGGTGTTAAATTCAATACGGTATAGCTTAACCGATCACCCTGTATAATTAACTCCGAAGTACGTACATTAATTTCAATCGGCTTATGTGATACGAAGTCGGCAGTATTATTATTTTCATCATCATCATTATCATTCGGTCTGGAAGTAAGTGAGCGAAGTATAATCCTAGTAAACATGAGAAAGCAATAATGCATACGCCGTGTGAGGATGGTTTGAGATAGAATAAAAAACATTAAAAAAAACATAATCTCATAAAACTTAAAAAGACTTACAATGATACGTCTCGTAACTAAATATTAGACAATGACTTTATTTAACCACTTTGCAGTTCTTTGGAAACCTCGTACACTGAAGTTAAGAAAAAAACTAAAAGGAAACTATGATGAGAAGCTCTTTTTTTTTCAAATTTAGTTTAAGTGTAAGTATCTGTGTGATCATCATACTTAAATAGAACTTAGAAACATGTTAAAATCAGTAACAAAATAGGTAATTATTTATTAAGAATGTGAAATATATTACTATGGAATTTTTAAAACTCTCGAGGATGTTTCTGTTAAATACTAATCAATTGAAGTATTTAACAGACATCTTTTAGGCCGCTGAAGTCTATTTTAATGAATTTTCGTGGAGTTGCAACAAAGAATGAAGTAAATAAGTCATATATGGAGTATATTGGAAGATAGAAATTAGACCTTGAAACATTAAAATTTTCTGCCACGTAATAGCAGAATAGAAATCCATGGATCTGTACACTGTTTTACATAGATAGCAAAAATATGTTCCTTCGAGCTTTGTGAAATCAAGTCACTAGTGCCAGGTGTGAGAGAAGTGAAAGATGGAGGATTAGAGTATAAGTAGACGAGCAATTAGAAAGAGTAAGGATTTGGTTGCTAACGGGATGAAATCATTTACAACTGAGCTGAGTTATGTTAATATGTGTAGACAACCTGGTTGGGGTGTGTGTGATGATCGTAACCGATGGTTAGAGACTATGGGTAATATGGGTCAAAATCGTTCGCAATTGTGTAGGTGCGAGCATTCCTTGTTCTCTTCCAAATTCTAAGTTTCTGAACTCATAATATTTTTTACTGGTTTATATTTCTTTAAATTATGTCTTCAACCTTCAGTCCCCCCCCCCCCATTAATTCCAACTCTGTAACTACCTCCACTGCTCTGCGATTCGGTCAGATAATTTAATATTTATCTGCTAATTGAGGCATGGCAACTTGAAATGATGTACGCATGTACCAAGTTCTACGTTGTAACTAACATACTAACGACAATTTTGATTCACTTGGACTTTATAGGTTGAAACTGGCTAATCATAGATACAGTTTAACCATAACAACCGCATATTCACTGAATCCGATATTTTAAAACATTGTGGCTCATTCTGAACATAAAAATGGTTATTGTATTTTTCCATTGGATTATAATTTTGTTGTACAGTATGTATACATGTATGATCAACATAGAACCTGTCACATGTGTGCAACGGTTCAAGTTGCTATATCTCTATAGCAAAAAGAATGTGCAAAGTTTCTGAATTTATTTTCGGGATATCACTTTGACTGAGCGTGCATTAAACAATGTGTTTCTATCATTTTCATCATTACATCATTCTAATACTCCGTTTTACCCACTTACTGTTACCAACTTATTTTCCAATTATTAACTGTAACTAATTAACTATGCACTGGCTACTCTAAAGTTCCCTATCATGTTTATCAGTGTTTTGCATTGATGTTACTATTCTAATTGGTCTTCTGTGTAGATTGAGTTTGCATGTAAATTTATAAACAATGATGTGAAATAGAATATACCTTGTTACTGAGATATTGGCTCATTCAAATGTTCCTCTTTAGTTCACTAGAAAATTCTATGAATACATTAATAAAACAATATTTCGCGTCAAACGAATTTTGTAACGATGCCCAAACTATGATAATCGGGCTAAGGACTTCGAATAAAATGTCAATAGGCTAGAGTTCAAGCGACTAGTATCATAAAATTATATAAAAGTAAATAGAACTCAATTTATCATATATATTATGAACAGAAACGTACTGGTACGAAGCAATTTTGTCATCTAACACGTTATCAGTATCATCGAATAAAGGTGTCTTCCATGAGATGGTCAGTGTACCGTATTTCCACGACTCAGCGGCTATATCTTTTACAGCTGCAGGACGATGAACTTGAAAAGAGAAAAAAATAGAAAATAGGTAGTCCATGAGTCATTTTATGAGGCTTCAATGTACTATTATCCGTAGAATCAGAATGAAGTAAGATAAAATTGTAATCCGTTAAGAAGCCAGTTAGTAGTGAAAAACTTGGAGTCTGCAACAGCTATGACATACCACATTAAATTAACGAAATCAAAGTAAGGAAACAAATAATTTAACTCAACGGTAGACATTTCTACGAGCTAACCATACGACAACGATGATAATAAAAAAAGAAGACATATGGTTTTTATCTTCGAAGCATACACCTATCCCCACACACATATATACATATATGGATACATACATACGTCATCGAGGGACAGAATATGCAATGTTACGACTAGACACATTTATAGCGATGTGCAATAGATCAAGAATTGGTTGTAAGATCTTAGACATCAAACCAAGATAATGGATCGACGAACTCATGATCTCAGCAATCATGTTAGGAAAGAAAATTGAACGGAGAAATATTTAATTACAACTAGCTACTTATAATGGCTAAACAGTAATATAAATAATTTAACATTTCAATATGAAATTAATGCTAATGCTTTAATTATGTGTAAATAATAATAACAATAATAATTGTAATAAAAAGGGATTCAAGTAGATTAATAATGAAGTTCGATTACGCAACAAGAACGCTGAAAGATATAAGAGAAAGTTTAGGCTTAAGAATTAGTAATTTGTTTCCAAAGGTTATGTAATAACAGAATGAATGAGCAAAGACTTATTGGTGGATAAAGACTAATTGGTTAGAATCAGTGCTACAAATCGTTTTCAGTGATTAGTTGTTGTTAATTGTATTTGCAAACAGCAACATAAATATCATCAGAAAAATTATCAAAAGACTTATTATGATCGAGAAGTTGCTAACTTCTGTCAACCCCCGCCACAGCTCAACGTAGCTAAATGTGTATACTACAGAATGTAAAGTATGATATAAAAAGCTTGAGTATTGTTGCGTTACAAATTACGTCAAATACTGGGGTTTTTGAAACATTCAGAAGCTCTAGAAGAAGGAGCAACTAAAATCTAATATTTGTATTTGTAGGACTGGTCTCAACCGAACAGTTGTAAATGAGGGGGAGGGAGACTGTAAAACAGATATTTCGTCACGCGTGACCACATGCTGATCGGACTTAACACTTTCAGGTCTAAAAGCAAACGCCTCTCAGTAGGACAGTGCACAATGGTGCGATTCTCACTTTCGATCAATTTGTGATCAATCTGTCATGAATACAAACAACAAATGTTAATCAATCTCCAAAAGATCAACCTCAACTGTATTACGGTAACTGGCGCAATATTATGAGTTGATTAAAGTATGAATCCCTTCGTTGAACGCTTAACCTTAACGGCGACCCAGTTGCCCCGATTGTCAATCATTTCCTGAAAAACCTGAAAACCTTGGGTTTGATCCCTAATATAATCCTAAATGAACACTGATACTGCGAAGTTCAATACTAAGACCAAATCCCTGTACAGTGTGTTGACGTACAAAAATGAGGCCAACACAGACAAATATCCAAATGAATACATATAAATGGAGTAATCACAAAGATTAAAAAGTATGAAACATACTCAATGGTTTTGTAATAAAACGGACTGATGCAAAATTATTATTTTTATTTGACAATTGTCCAGAAT